>JARQWZ010002468.1:0-228419 GCA_033150135.1 Gobio occitaniae | reverse complement strand
AATACAAAAAAAACAACAATAACAGTTTTGGTGTGCTTAAGCAGGGCTTTACAAACTTGTAGATCCCCCAGACCCCCAAAAATGAACATCCTTGTGTGAGGGAAGCCCATTATCTTTCTTTTACTACTTTCTAGTTAATTACTATAATACTGTATATCTAACATTACTTACATACATCAAGTTACTTTATTATATATCTTTTCTACTCACTATAAGAATATACTGTTAAGTGCATAATTTTTTTGTATATTTAAGTCAAATTTTTATTCATTTATATTAATCGTTAATTTAATAGACTAAAAAGTAATAATTTATTGTTATAAATTAAAGTACTAATTTATTTATATTTAACTTTTTTACATTTTATCACGTTAATTTAACATTGATCACTTATTTATTTATCTAATTTATTTATTCATGTACTTCATATAATATATATGGTTTTTCTCTAAACTTTCGCAGGTTTATTTAAGCAAATTCATTTTATTATTATTATTATTCACAGATTTACTTTAGGCTTTTCCACATATATTTTAATCTCATTTATTCATTGATTTAAGTCAAATTTTTATTCATAAATATTATTCGTTAATTTAATAGACTAAAAAGTAATAATTTATTTTTATCTAATTTATTTATTTATACTTTTTTACATTTTATTATGTTAATTTAACATTTGATCAATTATTTATTTATCTAATTTATATATTTATGTACTTAATTTAATATATATATGTTTTTTCTCTAAACTTTCGCAGGTTTATTTAAGCAAATTTATTTATTAATTGTATTATTATATTCACAGATATACTTTAGGGTTTTTCACATTTCTCCTTTTCTCATTTAGTTATTTATTTACAATCATTTATTTATTTTAATCATATTTATTTATGTAGATTTTTTTTAATGTTTTTTTCTCTAGACTTTTCCACAGACCCTCTGTCACGCAGTGCTGTAACCCTGTGTTAAATTATTCGTTGGCGAAGCTCACTCTTCCCCCGGGGTCTCTCGACCCGTCAGCAGACGGTGGTAGCGCTCCTTTCGTCCACCCGCTCGGTCTCTTGAATTCCGCAGCCACACCTTTATCTCACTCTCAACTTCAGAATCAGGAGGACTTGGCTGAAAGGAGCATTTTCTTACAGCCTCTGAAAAGCAGATAGGCTTATATGAAACAACACTGTGTGTGTTAAGTAATTTATATATGCCATTTCTAAAACCGCATGCTGGCTTACCTGTTACAACCCTCCTTAGCCTCAAGTTCTGAAAAGGTATCTTCTGGTTTGAGCCATTCCAGTTCATTTGAGTGGCTAAAGAATGGCCAATCAATGTACCAAGTATTCTTCTAGTTGCTACTTGGACATTACACCCACCAATGGTACCTAGATAGGCAGTCTAACAGGAAGGGAAATATACAAAAATTAAAAAGTGATTTGTATTGGGGGAAAAAAATTGGTTCAGGACAATTTTTTTAAAGCCCCTGTACAGTACGTGCAGCATTATTAAGCACGTCAAATTTCTGATCATATTTTTTTTCCTTTGCATATTTTACCAATTCCAAACCACATTGATCTTAATAACTACTAGGGATGCCACAATTCTCTATATAATATTGAACTGTTCGGTACGGCCTTCACGGTTCAATACGCGCCTGTGAATTGCGGTTTTTCGGTTTTGCATTTAATTAAGTGTTTTTCTACAAATTCTATAATTTGCCTCCATCCAAATATACTGAACAACAGAAATACATTCACATCACACGTTAGTGGTAGAGTTATACTCACGGAACACTATAGTAATTCACAATCACGAAAGTTCATTATTTGCATGCGTTTTAAAGCCTTGCCGGCGTGTGCGCGGTTTTAACATGCGCTTTTCCGAGCGCGCGCACTAAACGCTTGTCAAACACGTGATTACTGGACTAAGTCGTCTTACTGCGCTAATACTGTCAAATACACACAAGGTTTACATAAACACAGTCGGTTATGTCTAAAGTGAAAGTAAAATCGGCGTGTGTCTGTATTTTTTTAGTAGTTTTACTTACTCAAACATGTTCTGAGGGCAGAAAGGAAAATGATTGGTTTACAGATTCAACCAATGAAATTGAAGCAGAGGCGGGCCAAGAGTTTTGTACGTGTGGAGGGAATCCCCCAGACTGAGCCGTTATCGCTGATCTGGAGAGAATGCATTCATAACAAGGTTAGTGTATTTACTTTCAATGTTGTTAAAATGTCAACATCCTCCAACGTTTACTAAGATAATTAGCAAACATTAGAAATGCACAGAGCTAATAATCATCGTCTAAATGTCCTATCACATGCATTTTAATTTGACTGCTTCATCGCTCGAACACATCAAAGCTGCTTATGGTATCACTGGTAACACTTAATAAGGTATAAATTAGTTAACTAAGTATGTCAACATGTCCATCTTGATGAGTATTCTAGCAGACATAGTCTGTATGCCTTAAGTAAACTTTATACAGTCGAGAAAGACGACGCATATCCGAGCTTTAGGTCTTAAAGGGGCAGTCTTAAAGCGGCAGTAGCCTTTACTGCTGTCTGTTTAATGTCAAACAACAAAAGACAAGGACATCACTCACTGCTCTTGATTGAATAGCTTTTGTAAGTTTAATAGGATTAATCTTTCATTTATACAGTCAAATATGCTATGTTATTTTACATTTGATCAATTTCTGTACCTGAAAACTAATGATAGATATAGGCCTACCTGAAAAACCTGAAAAGCATAGTTTATTTTATTAGTATCTTTGCTCAATAGTATTTATTTGTGCTGCTGCTTGTATTTAAATTATTTGTTCTTATTATTTTCTTTATTTTTATTTGACAGTAGTTATTTTTTCCCTGAACATAGGAAATACTGAACCGTACCGAAACCGTGAACCTAAAACCGTGATACAAACCGAACCGTGAGCAAACTGTACCGTTACACCCCTAACGTAACGTATGCGAGGGGGTGCCACAAATTGGAGAACATTTTCAAAGGGTGCCATGTCTGAAAAAAGATTGGGAAACACTGGTCTAAATGTCCTATCACATGCATTTTAATTTGACTGCTTCATCGCTCGACCACATCAAAGCTGCTTATGGTGTCACTGGTAACACTTAATAAGGTATACATTAGTTAACTACATTTGTTAACATGAACTAATAATGAACTGCACTTATAAAGCATTTATTTATCTTTGTTAATTTTAATTTCAACATTTACTAATGCATTATTAAAATCTTACTAACATTAATGCACTGTGAACTAACATGAACAAACCATGAACAGCTGGATATTATGAACTAACGTTAACAAAGATGAACTAATGCTGAACAGAGATGTTGTTCACGGTTAGTTCATGTTAACTAATGCAAAGTGTTACCGTGTCACTGCAGTAAAAAATGCTTTTCCAAAACTGCTCGCTGTCTGTGGAGCTGATGCAAAAATTCAGATGATATCAAGGCAGAAGTACTCAATAGGTTTGTATCGCTTTGTTATTATTAGTGTTTAACGCGCTGCCCTCAATAGGTTCGTATCGCTGTGTTATTATTAGTGTTTAACGCGCTGCCCTCAATAGGTTCGTATCGCTTTGTTATTATTAGTGTTTAATGCGCTGCCCTCAGGGCAAAAGCACTCAATAGGTTTGTATCACTGTGTTATTATTAGTGTTTAACGCGCTGCCTTCAGGGCAAAAGTACTCAATAGGTTCATATCACTGTGTTATTATTAGTGTTTAACGCGCTGCCCTCAGGGCAGAAGCACTCAATAGGTTCGTATCGCTGTTATTATTAGTGTTTAACGCGCTGCCCTCAGGGCAGAAGCACTCAATAGGTTCATATCACTGTGTTATTATTAGTGTTTAACGCGCTGCCCTCAAGGCAGAAGCACTCAATAGGTTCATATCACTGTGTTATTATTAGTGTTTAACGCGCTGCCCTCAGGGCAAAAGTACTCAATAGGTTCATATCACTGTGTTATTATTAGTGTTTAACGCGCTGCCCTCAGGGCAGAAGCACTCAATAGGTTCGTATCACTGTGTTATTATTAGTGTTTAACGCGCTGCCCTCAGGGCAGAAGCACTCAATAGGTTCATATCACTGTGTTATTATTAGTGTTTAACGCGCTGCCCTCAGGGCAGAAGCACTCAATAGGTTCGTATCACTGTGTTATTATTAGTGTTTAACGCGCTGCCTTCAGGGCAAAAGTACTCAATAGGTTCATATCACTGTGTTATTATTAGTGTTTAACGCGCTGCCCTCAAGGCAGAAGCACTCAATAGGTTCATATCACTGTGTTATTATTAGTGTTTAACGCGCTGCCTTCAGGGCAAAAGTACTCAATAGGTTCATATCACTGTGTTATTATTAGTGTTTAACGCGCTGCCTTCAGGGCAAAAGTACTCAATAGGTTCATATCACTGTGTTATTATTAGTGTTTAACGCGCTGCCCCTCAAGGCAGAAGCACTCAATAGGTTCATATCACTGTGTTATTATTAGTGTTTAACGCGCTGCCCTCAGGGCAAAAGTACTCAATAGGTTCATATCACTGTGTTATTATTAGTGTTTAACGCGCTGCCCTCAAGGCAGAAGCACTCAATAGGTTCATATCACTGTGTTATTATTAGTGTTTAACGCGCTGCCCTCAGGGCAAAAGTACTCAATAGGTTCATATCACTGTGTTATTATTAGTGTTTAACGCGCTGCCCTCAAGGCAGAAGCACTCAATAGGTTCATATCACTGTGTTATTATTAGTGTTTAACGCGCTGCCCTCAAGGCAGAAGCACTCAATAGGTTCATATCACTGTGTTATTATTAGTGTTTAACGCGCTGCCCTCAGGGCAAAAGTACTCAATAGGTTCATATCACTGTGTTATTATTTGTGTTTAACGCGCTGCCCTCAAGGCAGAAGCACTCAATAGGTTCATATCACTGTGTTATTATTAGTGTTTAACGCGCTGCCTTCAGGGCAGAAGCACTCAATAGGTTCGTATCACTGTGTTATTATTAGTGTTTAACGCGCTGCCCTCAAGGCAGAAGCACTCAATAGGTTCATATCACTGTGTTATTATTAGTGTTTAACGCGCTGCCCTCAGGGCAGAAGCACTCAATAGGTTCATATCACTGTGTTATTATTAGTGTTTAACGTGCTGCCCTCAGGCCAAAAGTACTCAATAGGTTCATATCACTGTGTTATTATTAGTGTTTAACGCGCTGCCCTCAGGGCAGAAGCACTCAATAGGTTCATATCACTGTGTTATTATTAGTGTTTAACGCGCTGCCCTCAGGGCAGAAGCACTCAATAGGTTCATATCACTGTGTTATTATTAGTGTTTAACGCACTGCCCTCAGGGCAGAAGCACTCAATAGGTTCATATCACTGTGTTATTATTTGTGTTTAACGCGCTGCCCTCAGGGCAGAAGCAGTCAATAAGTTCGTATCACTGTGTTATTATTAGTGTTTAACGCGCTGCCTTCAGGGCAAAAGTACTCAATAGGTTCATATCACTGTGTTATTATTAGTGTTTAACGCACTGCCCTCAGGGCAGAAGCACTCAATAGGTTCGTATCGCTGTTATTATTAGTGTTTAACGCGCTGCCCTCAAGGCAGAAGCACTCAATAGGTTCATATCACTGTGTTATTATTAGTGTTTAACGTGCTGCCCTCAGGGCAAAAGTACTCAATAGGTTTGTATCGCTTTGTTATTATTAGTGTTTAACGCGCTGCCCTCAAGGCAGAAGCACTCAATAGGTTCATATCACTGTGTTATTATTAGTGTTTAACGCACTGCCCTCAGGGCAGAAGCACTCAATAGGTTCATATCACTGTGTTATTATTTGTGTTTAACGCGCTGCCCTCAATAGGTTCGTATCGCTGTGTTATTATTAGTGTTTAACGCGCTGCCCTCAATAGGTTCGTATCGCTTTGTTATTATTAGTTCTAACGCGCTGCCCTCAATAGGTTCGTATCGCTGTGTTATTATTAGTGTTTAACGCGCTGCCCTCAATAGGTTCGTATCGCTTTGTTATTATTAGTTCTAACGCGCTGCCCTCAATAGGTTCGTATCGCTGTGTTATTATTAGTGTTTAACGCGCTGCCCTCAATAGGTTCGTATCGCTTTGTTATTATTAGTGTTTAACGCGCTGCCCTCAATAGGTTCGTATCGCTTTGTTATTATTAGTGTTTAACGCGCTGCCCTCAGGGCAGAAGCACTCAATAGGTTCGTATCACTGTGTTATTATTAGTGTTTAACGCACTGCCCTCAGGGCAGAAGCACTCAATAGGTTAGTATCACTGTGTTATTATTAGTGTTTAACGCGCTGCCCTCAGGGCAGAAGCACTCAATAGGTTAGTATCACTGTGTTATTATTAGTGTTTAACGCACTGCCCTCAAGGCAAAAGTACTCAATAAGTTCATATCGCTGTGTTATTATTAGTGTTTAACGCACTGCCCTCAAGGCAGAAGCACTCAATAGGTTTGTATCACTGTGTTATTATTAGTGTTTAACGCGCTGCCCTCAGGGCAAAAGTACTCAATAAGTTCATATCACTGTGTTATTATTAGTGTTTAACGCACTGCCCTCAAGGCAGAAGCACTCAATAGGTTTGTATCACTGTGTTATTATTAGTGTTTAACGCGCTGCCCTCAGGGCAAAAGTACTCAATAGGTTCGTATCACTGTGTTATTATTAGTGTTTAACGCACTGCCCTCAGGGCAGAAGCACTCAATAGGTTCGTATCACTGTGTTATTATTAGTGTTTAACGTGCTGCCCTCAGGGCAGAAGCACTCAATAGGTTCGTATCACTGTGTTATTATTAGTGTTTAACGCGCTGCCCTCAGGGCAGAAGCACTCAATAGGTTCATATCACTGTGTTATTATTAGTGTTTAACGCGCTGCCCTCAGGGCAGAAGCACTCAATAGGTTCGTATCACTGTGTTATTATTAGTGTTTAACGCGCTGCCTTCAGGGCAAAAGTACTCAATAGGTTCATATCACTGTGTTATTATTAGTGTTTAACGCGCTGCCCTCAAGGCAGAAGCACTCAATAGGTTCATATCACTGTGTTATTATTAGTGTTTAACGCGCTGCCTTCAGGGCAAAAGTACTCAATAGGTTCATATCACTGTGTTATTATTAGTGTTTAACGCGCTGCCTTCAGGGCAAAAGTACTCAATAGGTTCATATCACTGTGTTATTATTAGTGTTTAACGCGCTGCCCTCAAGGCAGAAGCACTCAATAGGTTCATATCACTGTGTTATTATTAGTGTTTAACCGCGCTGCCCTCAGGGCAAAAGTACTCAATAGGTTCATATCACTGTGTTATTATTAGTGTTTAACGCGCTGCCCTCAAGGCAGAAGCACTCAATAGGTTCATATCACTGTGTTATTATTAGTGTTTAACGCGCTGCCCTCAGGGCAAAAGTACTCAATAGGTTCATATCACTGTGTTATTATTAGTGTTTAACGCGCTGCCCTCAAGGCAGAAGCACTCAATAGGTTCATATCACTGTGTTATTATTAGTGTTTAACGCGCTGCCCTCAAGGCAGAAGCACTCAATAGGTTCATATCACTGTGTTATTATTAGTGTTTAACGCGCTGCCCTCAGGGCAAAAGTACTCAATAGGTTCATATCACTGTGTTATTATTTGTGTTTAACGCGCTGCCCTCAAGGCAGAAGCACTCAATAGGTTCATATCACTGTGTTATTATTAGTGTTTAACGCGCTGCCTTCAGGGCAGAAGCACTCAATAGGTTCGTATCACTGTGTTATTATTAGTGTTTAACGCGCTGCCCTCAAGGCAGAAGCACTCAATAGGTTCATATCACTGTGTTATTATTAGTGTTTAACGCGCTGCCCTCAGGGCAGAAGCACTCAATAGGTTCATATCACTGTGTTATTATTAGTGTTTAACGTGCTGCCCTCAGGCCAAAAGTACTCAATAGGTTCATATCACTGTGTTATTATTAGTGTTTAACGCGCTGCCCTCAGGGCAGAAGCACTCAATAGGTTCATATCACTGTGTTATTATTAGTGTTTAACGCGCTGCCCTCAGGGCAGAAGCACTCAATAGGTTCATATCACTGTGTTATTATTAGTGTTTAACGCACTGCCCTCAGGGCAGAAGCACTCAATAGGTTCATATCACTGTGTTATTATTTGTGTTTAACGCGCTGCCCTCAGGGCAGAAGCAGTCAATAAGTTCGTATCACTGTGTTATTATTAGTGTTTAACGCGCTGCCTTCAGGGCAAAAGTACTCAATAGGTTCATATCACTGTGTTATTATTAGTGTTTAACGCACTGCCCTCAGGGCAGAAGCACTCAATAGGTTCGTATCGCTGTTATTATTAGTGTTTAACGCGCTGCCCTCAAGGCAGAAGCACTCAATAGGTTCATATCACTGTGTTATTATTAGTGTTTAACGTGCTGCCCTCAGGGCAAAAGTACTCAATAGGTTTGTATCGCTTTGTTATTATTAGTGTTTAACGCGCTGCCCTCAAGGCAGAAGCACTCAATAGGTTCATATCACTGTGTTATTATTAGTGTTTAACGCACTGCCCTCAGGGCAGAAGCACTCAATAGGTTCATATCACTGTGTTATTATTTGTGTTTAACGCGCTGCCCTCAATAGGTTCGTATCGCTGTGTTATTATTAGTGTTTAACGCGCTGCCCTCAATAGGTTCGTATCGCTTTGTTATTATTAGTTCTAACGCGCTGCCCTCAATAGGTTCGTATCGCTGTGTTATTATTAGTGTTTAACGCGCTGCCCTCAATAGGTTCGTATCGCTTTGTTATTATTAGTTCTAACGCGCTGCCCTCAATAGGTTCGTATCGCTGTGTTATTATTAGTGTTTAACGCGCTGCCCTCAATAGGTTCGTATCGCTTTGTTATTATTAGTGTTTAACGCGCTGCCCTCAATAGGTTCGTATCGCTTTGTTATTATTAGTGTTTAACGCGCTGCCCTCAGGGCAGAAGCACTCAATAGGTTCGTATCACTGTGTTATTATTAGTGTTTAACGCACTGCCCTCAGGGCAGAAGCACTCAATAGGTTAGTATCACTGTGTTATTATTAGTGTTTAACGCGCTGCCCTCAGGGCAGAAGCACTCAATAGGTTAGTATCACTGTGTTATTATTAGTGTTTAACGCACTGCCCTCAAGGCAAAAGTACTCAATAAGTTCATATCGCTGTGTTATTATTAGTGTTTAACGCACTGCCCTCAAGGCAGAAGCACTCAATAGGTTTGTATCACTGTGTTATTATTAGTGTTTAACGCGCTGCCCTCAGGGCAAAAGTACTCAATAAGTTCATATCACTGTGTTATTATTAGTGTTTAACGCACTGCCCTCAAGGCAGAAGCACTCAATAGGTTTGTATCACTGTGTTATTATTAGTGTTTAACGCGCTGCCCTCAGGGCAAAAGTACTCAATAGGTTCGTATCACTGTGTTATTATTAGTGTTTAACGCACTGCCCTCAGGGCAGAAGCACTCAATAGGTTCGTATCACTGTGTTATTATTAGTGTTTAACGCGCTGCCCTCAAGGCAGAAGCACTCAATAGGTTTGTATCACTGTGTTATTATTAGTGTTTAACGCGCTGTCCTCAGGGCAAAAGTACTCAATAAGTTCATATCACTGTGTTATTATTAGTGTTTAACGCACTGCCCTCAAGGCAGAAGCACTCAATAGGTTTGTATCACTGTGTTATTATTAGTGTTTAACGCGCTGCCCTCAGGGCAAAAGTACTCAATAGGTTCGTATCACTTTGTTATTATTAGGTTTTAACGCGCTGCCCTCAGGGCAGAAGCACTCAATAGGTTCGTATCACTGTGTTATTATTAGTGTTTAACGTGCTGCCCTCAGGGCAGAAGCACTCAATAGGTTTGTATCGCTGTTTTATTATTAGTGTTTAACGTGCTGCCCTCAGGGCAGAAGCACTCAATAGGTTTGTATCGCTGTTTTATTATTAGTGTTTAACGTGCTGCCCTCAGGGCAGAAGCACTAAATAGGTTTGTATCGCTGTGTTATTATTAGTGTTTAACGTGCTGCCCTCAGGGCAGAAGCACTCAATAGGTTCGTATCACTGTGTTATTATTAGTGTTTAACGTGCTGCCCTCAAGGCAGAAGCACTCAATAGGTTCATATCACTGTGTTATTATTAGTGTTTAACGTGCTGCCCTCAGGGCAGAAGCACTCAATAGGTTTGTATCGCTGTTTTATTATTAGTGTTTAACGTGCTGCCCTCAGGGCAGAAGCACTAAATAGGTTTGTATCGCTGTGTTATTATTAGTGTTTAACGTGCTGCCCTCAGGGCAGAAGCACTCAATAGGTTCGTATCACTGTGTTATTATTAGGTTTTAACGCGCTGCCCTCAAGGCAGAAGCACTCAATAGGTTCATATCACTGCGTTATTATTAGTGTTTAACGCGCTGCCCTCAGGGCAGAAGCACTCAATAGGTTCGTATCACTTTGTTATTATTAGTGTTTAACGCGCTGCCCTCAAGGCAGAAGCACTCAATAGGTTCATATCACTGTGTTATTATTAGTGTTTAACGCACTGCCCTCAGGGCAGAAGCACTCAATAGGTTAGTATCACTGTGTTATTATTAGTGTTTAACGCTCTGTCCTCAGGGCAAAAGTACTCAATAAGTTCATATCACTTTGTTATTATTAGTGTTTAACGCACTGCCCTCAAGGCAGAAGCACTCAATAGGTTAGTATCACTGTGTTATTATTAGTGTTTAACGTGCTGCCCTCAGGGCAGAAGCACTCAATAGGTTCGTATCACTGTGTTATTATTAGTGTTTAACGCGCTGCCCTCAGGGCAGAAGCACTCAATAGGTTTGTATCGCTGTGTTATTATTAGTGTTTAACGTGCTGCCCTCAGGGCAGAAGCACTCAATAGGTTCGTATCACTGTGTTATTATTAGTGTTTAACGTGCTGCCCTCAGGGCAGAAGCACTCAATAGGTTCGTATCACTGTGTTATTATTAGTGTTTAATGTGCTGCCCTCAGGGCAGAAGCACTCAATAGGTTCGTATCACTGTGTTATTATTAGTGCTTAACGTGCTGCCCTCAGGGCAGAAGCACTCAATAGGTTCGTATCACTGTGTTATTATTAGTGTTTAACGTGCTGCCCTCAGGGCAGAAGCACTCAATAGGTTCGTATCACTGTGTTCTTATTAGTGTTCATCGTGCTGCCCTCCGGGCAGAAGCACTCAATAGGTTCGTATCACTGTGTTATTATTAGTGTTTAACGTGCTGCCCTCAGGGCAGAAGCACTAAATAGGTTTGTATCGCTGTGTTATTATTAGTGTTTAACGTGCTGCCCTCAGGGCAGAAGCACTCAATAGGTTCGTATCACTGTGTTATTATTAGTGTTTAACGTGCTGCCCTCAGGGCAGAAGCACTCAATAGGTTCGTATCACTGTGTTATTATTAGTGTTTAACGCGCTGCCCTCAGGGCAGAAGCACTCAATAGGTTTGTATCGCTGTGTTATTATTAGTGTTTAACGTGCTGCCCTCAGGGCAGAAGCACTCAATAGGTTCGTATCACTGTGTTATTATTAGTGTTTAACGTGCTGCCCTCAGGGCAGAAGCACTCAATAGGTTTGTATCGCTGTTTTATTATTAGTGTTTAACGTGCTGCCCTCAGGGCAGAAGCACTCAATAGGTTTGTATCGCTGTTTTATTATTAGTGTTTAACGTGCTGCCCTCAGGGCAGAAGCACTAAATAGGTTTGTATCGCTGTGTTATTATTAGTGTTTAACGTGCTGCCCTCAGGGCAGAAGCACTCAATAGGTTCGTATCACTGTGTTATTATTAGTGTTTAACGTGCTGCCCTCAGGGCAGAAGCACTCAATAGGTTCGTATCACTGTGTTATTATTAGTGTTTAACGTGCTGCCCTCAGGGCAGAAGCACTCAATAGGTTCGTATCACTGTGTTATTATTAGTGTTTAACGTGCTGCCCTCAGGGCAGAAGCACTCAATAGGTTCGTATCACTGTGTTATTATTAGTGTTTAACGCGCTGCCCTCAGGGCAAAAGTACTCAATAGGTTAGTATCACTGTGTTATTTTTAGTGTTTAACGCACTGCCCTCAAGGCAGAAGCACTCAATAGGTTCGTATCACTGTGTTATTATTAGTGTTTAACGCGCTGCCCTCAGGGCAAAAGTACTCAATAGGTTAGTATCACTGTGTTATTTTTAGTGTTTAACGCACTGCCCTCAAGGCAGAAGCACTCAATAGGTTCGTATCACTGTGTTATTATTAGTGTTTAACGCGCTGCCCTCAGGGCAAAAGTACTCAATAGGTTAGTATCACTGTGTTATTATTAGTGTTTAACGCACTGCCCTCAAGGCAGAAGCACTCAATAGGTTTGTATCACTGTGTTATTATTAGTGTTTAACGCGCTGCCCTCAGGGCAAAAGTACTCAATAGGTTCATATCACTGTGTTATTATTAGTGTTTAACGCACTGCCCTCAGGGCAAAAGTACTCAATAGGTTCATATCACTGTGTTATTATT
The DNA here is from genome assembly GCA_033150135.1 of Gobio occitaniae. Lineage (NCBI taxonomy): Eukaryota > Metazoa > Chordata > Actinopteri > Cypriniformes > Gobionidae > Gobio > Gobio occitaniae. Next base: position 215,879 of record JARQWZ010002468.1, on the reverse strand, counting down.
AGTGTTTAACGCACTGCCCTCAGGGCAAAAGTACTCAATAGGTTCATATCACTGTGTTATTATTAGTGTTTAACGCACTGCCCTCAAGGCAGAAGCACTCAATAGGTTAGTATCACTGTGTTATTATTAGTTTAACGCACTGCCCTCAGGGCAAAAGTACTTAATAGGTTCATATCACTGTTTTATTATTAGTGTTTAACGCACTGCCCTCAGGGCAGAAGCACTCAATAGGTTAGTATCACTGTATTATTATTAGTGTTTAACGCACTGCCCTCAAGGCAAAAGTACTCAATAGGTTCGTATCACTGTGTTATTATTAGTGTTTAACGCGCTGCCCTCAGGGCAAAAGTACTCAATAGGTTCATATCACTGTGTTATTATTAGGGGTGCACCGATCCGATATTAGGATCGGATATCGGCCGCGATACTGACAAAAAAGCTGGATCGGGGATCGGAAAAATGAACAGATCCACAAGCCGATCCAGGTGTTTTTTTTCCGTCGCAGCAGAACCTACGTCATTCGTCAGCTTCACGTGTGTCGTATATTGGATACAACACGGAGCGAGCCAGAGAGTCCAGTGTGGAGGAGATATTTCACGCTTGCCACGCCAACTAGTCCGTCAGCTGTTTGCAATGTCTGCAAAGTAACTTAAATGTTTCGAGGGGAGGTGGTTTTACTGCAAAGTCAGGGTTTTTCCTGCATTGAACATTTTTTGATGGCCGCCAAAGCTTAATTTGATGAGTTACTGTGATTTACGAGTGATGTAGAACAGATGCTGCGCTTGTGACTGAGTGACAGAGAGAACGAGCTCCTCCCCCGCGCACACTCTCTGGGTCTTCAGAATAATCAGTGTTAGCTGTTAGCTCTCTCATATTTCACATATTAATCCAATTCCAAATCAAAAGGTCGGAAGACCGAAACCATGTTGCACGTGACACATTCGGACAATTTTGTCCTTGAATTACCGCTGGGTATGAATTGCGCTCAAAAAATGTTGACTCTTCTCTGACCAGCTGACAAAGCATACTTTCAATAAACGGGAGACAAATTATATTCAGTTATGAAGTGTTTTCTGTGCTGATGAAATCTTTCGCGATGTTCTAACAGGGGATTCGCACACAACGCGTCAGCTAATGTCCGATTCGCGACCTAATGACTCCTTTGAACCGAATCATTTTAACGACTGGTTAGAACAACTGATCTGTCCAACACTGAACTCATGAATCAGTTTATTAATTTACTCAGAACGCATCTGAAATGAGAACACAAGTGTGCTTACCCAATTAAGCAAGAGTGGTTAGTAAGAATTATTTTTAATTATCAACAGTATTTAATCTTATTTCTGTTGACAATGTGTAGTAAAATAAATAGGCCTAGCCTACAATCATTTAGACAGGAGTGAGGTGAAACCAGAACAAAGTTGTTATTAGCTAGCTGATCATTTTTATTAAATTGCATATGGCAGAAAATTAAGACTATTTGTTAATTTGTAATGCCTTTTTTGTAATATTGATATGATTATAAACTTAAACAATTATGTGTAGTGTAAAAAATGTTTGGTAACTGTCAGATTACTATTGTATGTTTGACCAATACACAGTTTTGTGTTTCCACTGCTACATTTTATTTATTTAAAGAAGTTTGATTACATTCTATTTTAGATTTGAATGCACAATTGTTTTTTTAAATAAATAATAATTCAACACTTTACATACATCTGTTATTTTGTCTTAGTTATGTTTAGTTAGTAAAGTCTGGTGCCTTTAGTCTCTTCAAGGAAGGTATAAGGTGGAAGATATACAGTTTATTATTAATTCAACAATAGTATCGGATCGGTATCGGGTATCGACAGATACACAAAGCCCAGGCATCGGTATCGGTATCGGGACTGAAAAAGTCGGATCGGTGCACCCCTAGTTATTATTAGTGTTTAACGCACTGCCCTCAGGGCAAAAGTACTCAATAGGTTCATATCACTGTGTTATTGTTAGTGTTCATCGCGCTGCCCTCCGGGCAGAAGCACTCAATAGGTTCGTATCACTGTGTTATTATTAGTGTTTAACGCGCTGCCCTCAGGGCAAAAGTACTCAATAGGTTCGTATCACTGTGTTATTATTAGTGTTTAACGCGCTGCCCTCAGGGCAAAAGTACTCAATAGGTTCATATCACTGTGTTATTATTAGTGTTTAACGCACTGCCCTCAGGGCAAAAGTACTCAATAGGTTCGTATCACTGTGTTATTATTAGTGTTTAACGTGCTGCCCTCAGGGCAGAAGCACTAAATAGGTTCGTATCACTGTGTTATTATTAGTGTTTAACGTGCTGCCCTCAGGGCAGAAGCACTCAATAGGTTCGTATCACTGTGTTATTATTAGTGTTTAACGTGCTGCCCTCAGGGCAGAAGCACTCAATAGGTTCGTATCACTGTGTTATTATTAGTGTTTAACGTGCTGCCCTCAGGGCAGAAGCACTCAATAGGTTCGTATCACTGTGTTATTATTAGTGTTTAACGTGCTGCCCTCAGGGCAGAAGCACTCAATAGGTTCGTATCACTGTGTTGTTATTAGTGTTTAACGTGCTGCCCTCAGGGCAGAAGCACTCAATAGGTTCGTATCACTGTGTTATTATTAGTGTTTAACGTGCTGCCCTCAGGGCAGAAGCACTCAATAGGTTCGTATCACTGTGTTATTATTAGTGTTTAACGTGCTGCCCTCAGGGCAGAAGCACTCAATAGGTTTGTATCGCTGTGTTATTATTAGTGTTTAACGTGCTGCCCTCAGGACAGAAGCACTCAATAGGTTCGTATCACTGTGTTATTATTAGTGTTTAACGTGCTGCCCTCAGGGCAGAAGCACTCAATAGGTTCGTATCACTGTTTTATTATTAGTGTTTAACGTGCTGCCCTCAGGGCAGAAGCACTCAATAGGTTCGTATCACTGTGTTATTATTAGTGTTTAACGCGCTGCCCTCAGGGCAAAAGTACTCAATAGGTTAGTATCACTGTGTTATTATTAGTGTTTAACGCACTGCCCTCAAGGCAGAAGCACTCAATAGGTTTGTATCACTGTGTTATTATTAGTGTTTAACGCGCTGCCCTCAGGGCAAAAGTACTCAATAGGTTCATATCACTGTGTTATTATTAGTGTTTAACGCACTGCCCTCAGGGCAAAAGTACTCAATAGGTTCATATCACTGTGTTATTATTAGTGTTTAACGCACTGCCCTCAGGCCAAAAGTACTCAATAGGTTAGTATCACTGTGTTATTATTAGTGTTTAACGTGCTGCCCTCAGGGCAGAAGCACTCAATAGGTTCGTATCACTGTGTTATTATTAGTGTTTAACGTGCTGCCCTCAGGGCAGGAGCACTCAATAGGTTCGTATCACTGTTTTATTATTAGTGTTTAACGCGCTGCCCTCAGGGCAAAAGTACTCAATAGGTTAGTATCACTTTGTTATTTTTAGTGTTTAACGCACTGCCCTCAAGGCAGAAGCACTCAATAGGTTAGTATCACTGTGTTATTATTAGTGTTTAACGCACTGCCCTCAGGGCAAAAGTACTTAATAGGTTCATATCACTGTTTTATTATTAGTGTTTAACGCACTGCCCTCAAGACAGAAGCACTCAATAGGTTTGTATCACTGTGTTATTATTAGTGTTTAACGCGCTGCCCTCAGGGCAAAAGTACTCAATAGGTTCATATCACTGTGTTATTATTAGTGTTTAACGCACTGCCCTCAGGGCAAAAGTACTCAATAGGTTCATATCACTGTGTTATTATTAGTGTTTAACGCACTGCCCTCAGGCCAAAAGTACTCAATAGGTTAGTATCACTGTGTTATTATTAGTGTTTAACGCACTGCCCTCAAGGCAGAAGCACTCAATAGGTTAGTATCACTGTGTTATTATTAGTGTTTAACGCACTGCCCTCAAGGCAGAAGCACTCAATAGGTTAGTATCACTGTGTTATTATTAGTGTTTAACGCACTGCCCTCAGGGCAGAAGCACTCAATAGGTTAGTATCACTGTATTATTATTAGTGTTTAACGCACTGCGCTCAAGGCAAAAGTACTCAATAGGTTCGTATCACTGTATTATTATTAGTGTTTAACGCGCTGCCCTCAAGGCAAAAGTACTCAATAGGTTCGTATCACTGTATTATTATTAGTGTTTAACGCACTGCCCTCAAGGCAAAAGTACTCAATAGGTTCGTATCACTGTGTTATTATTAGTGTTTAACGCGCTGCCCTCAGGGCAAAAGTACTCAATAGGTTCATATCACTATGTTATTATTAGTGTTTAACAGAGATGTATAGTAACAAAGTAGAACTACTTCACTACTGTACTTAAGTACTAAAAGGCAGTATCTGTACTTTACTAGAGTATTATTTTTTTCTCCTACTTCCACTTTTACTTCAGTACATATTTTCGATGAGTTTAATACTTTTACTCCGATATTTTTTTTATGTGCTGTATCGTTACTCGTCACAATTATAAAAATTTTACGAATCATTCCATTCCAAACCCACATTACCGCGCATGAGAGAGAGAGAGCGCGCGCGAGAGTGCGAGAGAGAGAGACAGAGCGCGCGAGAGAGAGAGCGCGCGAGAGCCCCGCGAGCGCGCATTGACTGTCTTTAAAACAACACGAGCGTCTTGCACTCAAATTGCTCTCTATTTGTTTACATAGTTAATGTGCACTGTGAAGTAACATATACAAACAATGAACAGCTGTATTTTTATTAACTAAGATTAACAAAGATTAATAAATACAGTAACAAATGTATTGATCATGGTTAGTTCATGTTAGTTATTAGTCTAATACATTAACTAATGTAATGTTAACAAATCAAACCATATTGTAAAGTGTTACAAACAAATAATTTACTCAGAACACCTCTTGAAATGAGAATATAAGTGTGCTTACCCCATTTGTTTTTAGTAAGAGTGGTTATAGTAAGATTGAATCTTAATGAACTACAGTATTTTCAGGTTATTTATATGACAATATGTAGAAAAATTACCTACCAACATTGTGATTGTCCTTTAGCTTAATCATTTGAAATAATAAAAACAATATGATGTTCAAACTTTTGACTACTTTCTTTAATAACTACATAACACAATACTTGTACTTTTACTTTCAGTACTTGAGTAGTACATTTTAAAATAAACTACTTGCAATACTTAAGTACAAAAAATGTTGAATACTTTAGTACTTCTACTTAAGTGTGGTGCTTAAAGAGCACTTCAACTTCTACTCAAGTCACTTTTTTGATAAGGAACTTGTACTTTTACTCAAGTATGTGTCTCTAGTACTTTATACATCTCTGGTGTTTAACGCACTGCCCTCAGGGCAAAAGTACTCAATAGGTTCATATCACTGTGTTATTATTAGTGTTCATCGCGCTGCCCTCCGGGCAGAAGCACTCAATAGGTTCGTATCGCTGTGTTATTATTAGTGTTTAACGCGCTGCCCTCAGGGCAAAAGTACTCAATAGGTTAGTATCACTGTGTTATTATTAGTGTTTAACGCACTGCCCTCAAGGCAGAAGCACTCAATAGGTTTGTATCACTGTGTTATTATTAGTGTTTAACGCACTGCCCTCAAGGCAGAAGCACTCAATAGGTTTGTATCACTGTGTTATTATTAGTGTTTAACGCACTGCCCTCAAGGCAGAAGCACTCAATAGGTTCGTATCACTGTGTTATTATTAGTGTTTAACGTGCTGCCCTCAGGGCAAAAGTACTCAATAGGTTCATATCACTGTGTTATTATTAGTGTTTAACGCACTGCCCTCAGGGCAAAAGTACTCAATAGGTTCATATCACTGTGTTATTATTAGTGTTTAACACACTGCCCTCAGGCCAAAAGTACTCAATAGGTTAGTATCACTGTGTTATTATTAGTGTTTAACGCACTGCCCTCAAGGCAGAAGCACTCAATAGGTTAGTATCACTGTGTTATTATAAGTGTTTAACGCACTGCCCTCAAGGCAGAAGCACTCAATAGGTTAGTATCACTTTGTTATTATTAGTGTTTAACGCACTGCCCTCAAGGCAGAAGCACTCAATAGGTTAGTATCACTGTGTTATTATTAGTGTTTAACGCACTGCCCTCAGGGCAAAAGTACTCAATAGGTTCATATCACTGTGTTATTATTAGTGTTTAACACACTGCCCTCAGGCCAAAAGTACTCAATAGGTTAGTATCACTGTGTTATTATTAGTGTTTAACGCACTGCCCTCAAGGCAGAAGCACTCAATAGGTTAGTATCACTGTGTTATTATAAGTGTTTAACGCACTGCCCTCAAGGCAGAAGCACTCAATAGGTTAGTATCACTGTGTTATTATTAGTGTTTAACGCACTGCCCTCAAGGCAGAAGCACTCAATAGGTTAGTATCACTGTGTTATTATAAGTGTTTAACGCACTGCCCTCAAGGCAGAAGCACTCAATAGGTTAGTATCACTGTGTTATTATAAGTGTTTAACGCACTGCCCTCAAGGCAGAAGCACTCAATAGGTTAGTATCACTTTGTTATTATTAGTGTTTAACGCACTGCCCTCAGGGCAAAAGTACTTAATAGGTTCATATCACTGTTTTATTATTAGTGTTTAACGCACTGCCCTCAGGGCAGAAGCACTCAATAGGTTAGTATCACTGTATTATTATTAGTGTTTAACGCACTGCCCTCAAGGCAAAAGTACTCAATAGGTTCGTATCACTGTATTATTATTAGTGTTTAACGCACTGCCTTCAAGGCAAAAGTACTGAATAGGTTCGTATCACTGTGTTATTATTAGTGTTTAACGCACTGCCCTCAAGGCAGAAGCACTCAATAGGTTAGTATCACTTTGTTATTATTAGTGTTTAACGCACTGCCCTCAAGGCAGAAGCACTCAATAGGTTAGTATCACTTTGTTATTATTAGTGTTTAACGCACTGCCCTCAAGGCAGAAGCACTCAATAGGTTAGTATCACTGTGTTATTATTAGTGTTTAACGCACTGCCCTCAAGGCAGAAGCACTCAATAGGTTAGTATCACTGTGTTATTATAAGTGTTTAACGCACTGCCCTCAAGGCAGAAGCACTCAATAGGTTAGTATCACTGTGTTATTATTAGTGTTTAACGCACTGCCCTCAAGGCAGAAGCACTCAATAGGTTAGTATCACTGTGTTATTATAAGTGTTTAACGCACTGCCCTCAAGGCAGAAGCACTCAATAGGTTAGTATCACTGTGTTATTATTAGTGTTTAACGCACTGCCCTCAAGGCAGAAGCACTCAATAGGTTAGTATCACTGTGTTATTATAAGTGTTTAACGCACTGCCCTCAAGGCAGAAGCACTCAATAGGTTAGTATCACTGTGTTATTATAAGTGTTTAACGCACTGCCCTCAAGGCAGAAGCACTCAATAGGTTAGTATCACTTTGTTATTATTAGTGTTTAACGCACTGCCCTCAAGGCAGAAGCACTCAATAGGTTAGTATCACTGTGTTATTATTAGTGTTTAACGCACTGCCCTCAGGGCAAAAGTACTCAATAGGTTCATATCACTGTGTTATTATTAGTGTTTAACACACTGCCCTCAGGCCAAAAGTACTCAATAGGTTAGTATCACTGTGTTATTATTAGTGTTTAACGCACTGCCCTCAAGGCAGAAGCACTCAATAGGTTAGTATCACTGTGTTATTATAAGTGTTTAACGCACTGCCCTCAAGGCAGAAGCACTCAATAGGTTAGTATCACTGTGTTATTATTAGTGTTTAACGCACTGCCCTCAAGGCAGAAGCACTCAATAGGTTAGTATCACTGTGTTATTATAAGTGTTTAACGCACTGCCCTCAAGGCAGAAGCACTCAATAGGTTAGTATCACTGTGTTATTATAAGTGTTTAACGCACTGCCCTCAAGGCAGAAGCACTCAATAGGTTAGTATCACTTTGTTATTATTAGTGTTTAACGCACTGCCCTCAGGGCAAAAGTACTTAATAGGTTCATATCACTGTTTTATTATTAGTGTTTAACGCACTGCCCTCAGGGCAGAAGCACTCAATAGGTTAGTATCACTGTATTATTATTAGTGTTTAACGCACTGCCCTCAAGGCAAAAGTACTCAATAGGTTCGTATCACTGTATTATTATTAGTGTTTAACGCACTGCCTTCAAGGCAAAAGTACTGAATAGGTTCGTATCACTGTGTTATTATTAGTGTTTAACGCGCTGCCCTCAGGGCAAAAGTACTCAATAGGTTCATATCACTGTGTTATTATTAGTGTTTAACGCACTGCCCTCAGGGCAAAAGTACTCAATAGGTTCATATCACTGTGTTATTATTAGTGTTCATCGCGCTGCCCTCCGGGCAGAAGCACTCAATAGGTTCGTATCGCTGTGTTATTATTAGTGTTTAACGTGCTGCCCTCAGGGCAGAAGCACTCAATAGGTTCGTATCACTGTGTTATTATTAGTGTTTAACGTGCTGCCCTCAGGGCAGAAGCACTCAATAGGTTCGTATCACTGTGTTATTATTAGTGTTCATCGCGCTGCCCTCAGGGCAGAAGCACTCAATAGGTTCGTATCACTGTGTTATTATTAGTGTTTAACGTGCTGCCCTCAGGGCAGAAGCACTCAATAGGTTCGTATCACTGTGTTATTATTAGTGTTTAACGCGCTGCCCTCAGGGCAGAAGCACTCAATAGGTTCGTATCACTGTGTTATTATTAGTGTTTAACGTGCTGCCCTCAGGGCAGAAGCACTCAATAGGTTCGTATCACTGTGTTATTATTAGTGTTTAACGTGCTGCCCTCAGGGCAGAAGCACTCAATAGGTTTGTATCACTGTTTTATTATTAGTGTTTAACGTGCTGCCCTCAGGGCAGAAGCACTCAATAGGTTCGTATCACTGTGTTATTATTAGTGTTTAACGTGCTGCCCTCAGGGCAGAAGCACTCAATAGGTTCGTATCACTGTGTTATTATTAGTGTTTAACGCGCTGCCCTCAGGGCAAAAGTACTCAATAGGTTCATATCACTGTGTTATTATTAGTGTTTAACGCACTGCCCTCAGGGCAAAAGTACTCAATAGGTTCATATCACTGTGTTATTATTAGTGTTTAACGCACTGCCCTCAGGCCAAAAGTACTCAATAGGTTAGTATCACTGTGTTATTATTAGTGTTTAACGTGCTGCCCTCAGGGCAGAAGCACTCAATAGGTTCGTATCACTGTGTTATTATTAGTGTTTAACGTGCTGCCCTCAGGGCAGAAGCACTCAATAGGTTCGTATCACTGTGTTATTATTAGTGTTTAACGCGCTGCCCTCAGGGCAAAAGTACTCAATAGGTTCATATCACTGTGTTATTATTAGTGTTTAACGCACTGCCCTCAGGCCAAAAGTACTCAATAGGTTAGTATCACTGTGTTATTATTAGTGTTTAACGCACTGCCCTCAAGGCAAAAGTACTCAATAGGTTCGTATCACTGTATTATTATTAGTGTTTAACGCACTGCCCTCAAGGCAAAAGTACTCAATAGGTTCGTATCACTGTGTTATTATTAGTGTTTAACGCGCTGCCCTCAGGGCAAAAGTACTCAATAGGTTCATATCACTGTGTTATTATTAGTGTTCATCGCGCTGCCCTCCGGGCAGAAGCACTCAATAGGTTCGTATCACTGTGTTATTATTAGTGTTTAACGTGCTGCCCTCAGGGCAGAAGTACTAAATAGGTTTGTATCACTGTGTTATTATTAGTGTTTAACGTGCTGCCCTCAGGGCAGAAGCACTCAATAGGTTTGTATCACTGTGTTATTATTAGTGTTTAACGCACTGCCCTCAGGGCAGAAGCACTCAATAGGTTAGTATCACTGTGTTATTATTAGTGTTTAACGCACTGCCCTCAAGGCAGAAGCACTCAATAGGTTAGTATCACTGTGTTATTATTAGTGTTTAACGCACTGCCCTCAAGGCAGAAGCACTCAATAGGTTAGTATCACTGTGTTATTATTAGTGTTTAACGCACTGCCCTCAGGGCAGAAGCACTCAATAGGTTAGTATCACTGTATTATTATTAGTGTTTAACGCACTGCGCTCAAGGCAAAAGTACTCAATAGGTTCGTATCACTGTATTATTATTAGTGTTTAACGCACTGCCCTCAAGGCAAAAGTACTCAATAGGTTCGTATCACTGTGTTATTATTAGTGTTTAACGCGCTGCCCTCAGGGCAAAAGTACTCAATAGGTTCATATCACTATGTTATTATTAGTGTTTAACGCACTGCCCTCAGGGCAAAAGTACTCAATAGGTTCATATCACTGTGTTATTATTAGTGTTCATCGCGCTGCCCTCCGGGCAGAAGCACTCAATAGGTTCGTATCGCTGTGTTATTATTAGTGTTTAACGCGCTGCCCTCAGGGCAAAAGTACTCAATAGGTTAGTATCACTGTGTTATTATTAGTGTTTAACGCACTGCCCTCAAGGCAGAAGCACTCAATAGGTTTGTATCACTGTGTTATTATTAGTGTTTAACGCGCTGCCCTCAGGGCAAAAGTACTCAATAGGTTCATATCACTGTGTTATTATTAGTGTTTAACGCACTGCCCTCAGGGCAAAAGTACTCAATAGGTTCATATCACTGTGTTATTATTAGTGTTTAACACACTGCCCTCAGGCCAAAAGTACTCAATAGGTTAGTATCACTGTGTTATTATTAGTGTTTAACGCACTGCCCTCAAGGCAGAAGCACTCAATAGGTTAGTATCACTGTGTTATTATTAGTGTTTAACGCACTGCCCTCAGGGCAAAAGTACTTAATAGGTTCATATCACTGTTTTATTATTAGTGTTTAACGCACTGCCCTCAGGGCAGAAGCACTCAATAGGTTAGTATCACTGTATTATTATTAGTGTTTAACGCACTGCCCTCAAGGCAAAAGTACTCAATAGGTTCGTATCACTGTATTATTATTAGTGTTTAACGCACTGCCTTCAAGGCAAAAGTACTCAATAGGTTCGTATCACTGTGTTATTATTAGTGTTTAACGCGCTGCCCTCAGGGCAGAAGTACTAAATAGGTTCGTATCACTGTGTTATTATTAGTGTTTAACGCGCTGCCCTCAGGGCAGAAGTACTAAATAGGTTCGTATCACTGTGTTATTATTAGTGTTTAACGCGCTGCCCTCAGGGCAAAAGTACTCAATAGGTTCATATCACTGTGTTATTATTAGTGTTCATCGCGCTGCCCTCCGGGCAGAAGCACTCAATAGGTTCGTATCACTGTGTTATTATAAGTGTTTAACGTGCTGCCCTCAAGGCAAAAGTACTCAATAGGTTCGTATCACTGTATTATTATTAGTGTTTAACGCACTGCCCTCAAGGCAGAAGCACTCAATAGGTTAGTATCACTGTGTTATTATTAGTGTTTAACGCACTGCCCTCAGGGCAAAAGTACTTAATAGGTTCATATCACTGTTTTATTATTAGTGTTTAACGCACTGCCCTCAGGGCAGAAGCACTCAATAGGTTAGTATCACTGTATTATTATTAGTGTTCATCGCGCTGCCCTCCGGGCAGAAGCACTCAATAGGTTCGTATCACTGTGTTATTATTAGTGTTTAACGCACTGCCCTCAAGGCAAAAGTACTCAATAGGTTCGTATCACTGTATTATTATTAGTGTTTAACGCACTGCCTTCAAGGCAGAAGCACTCAATAGGTTCGTATCACTGTGTTATTATTAGTGTTTAACGCGCTGCCCTCAGGGCAGAAGTACTAAATAGGTTCGTATCACTGTGTTATTATTAGTGTTTAACGCGCTGCCCTCAGGGCAAAAGTACTCAATAGGTTCATATCACTGTGTTATTATTAGTGTTCATCGCGCTGCCCTCCGGGCAGAAGCACTCAATAGGTTCGTATCACTGTGTTATTATTAGTGTTTAACGTGCTGCCCTCAGGGCAGAAGCACTCAATAGGTTTGTATCACTGTGTTATTATTAGTGTTTAACGCGCTGCCCTCAGGGCAGAAGCACTCAATAGGTTAGTATCACTGTGTTATTATTAGTGTTTAACGCACTGCCCTCAAGGCAGAAGCACTCAATAGGTTAGTATCACTGTGTTATTATTAGTGTTTAACGCACTGCCCTCAAGGCAGAAGCACTCAATAGGTTAGTATCACTGTGTTATTATTAGTGTTTAACGCACTGCCCTCAGGGCAGAAGCACTCAATAGGTTAGTATCACTGTATTATTATTAGTGTTTAACGCACTGCGCTCAAGGCAAAAGTACTCAATAGGTTCGTATCACTGTATTATTATTAGTGTTTAACGCACTGCCCTCAAGGCAAAAGTACTCAATAGGTTCGTATCACTGTATTATTATTAGTGTTTAACGCACTGCCCTCAAGGCAAAAGTACTCAATAGGTTCGTATCACTGTGTTATTATTAGTTTTTAACGCGCTGCCCTCAGGGCAAAAGTACTCAATAGGTTCATATCACTATGTTATTATTAGTGTTTAACGCACTGCCCTCAGGGCAAAAGTACTCAATAGGTTCATATCACTGTGTTATTATTAGTGTTCATCGCGCTGCCCTCCGGGCAGAAGCACTCAATAGGTTCGTATCGCTGTGTTATTATTAGTGTTTAACGCGCTGCCCTCAGGGCAAAAGTACTCAATAGGTTAGTATCACTGTGTTATTATTAGTGTTTAACGCACTGCCCTCAAGGCAGAAGCACTCAATAGGTTTGTATCACTGTGTTATTATTAGTGTTTAACGCGCTGCCCTCAGGGCAAAAGTACTCAATAGGTTCATATCACTGTGTTATTATTAGTGTTTAACGCACTGCCCTCAGGGCAAAAGTACTCAATAGGTTCATATCACTGTGTTATTATTAGTGTTTAACACACTGCCCTCAGGCCAAAAGTACTCAATAGGTTAGTATCACTGTGTTATTATTAGTGTTTAACGCACTGCCCTCAAGGCAGAAGCACTCAATAGGTTAGTATCACTGTGTTATTATTAGTGTTTAACGCACTGCCCTCAGGGCAAAAGTACTTAATAGGTTCATATCACTGTTTTATTATTAGTGTTTAATGCACTGCCCTCAGGGCAGAAGCACTCAATAGGTTAGTATCACTGTATTATTATTAGTGTTTAACGCACTGCCCTCAAGGCAAAAGTACTCAATAGGTTCGTATCACTGTGTTATTATTAGTGTTTAACGCGCTGCCCTCAGGGCAAAAGTACTCAATAGGTTCATATCACTGTGTTATTATTAGTGTTTAACGCACTGCCCTCAGGGCAAAAGTACTCAATAGGTTCATATCACTGTGTTATTATTAGTGTTCATCGCGCTGCCCTCCGGGCAGAAGCACTCAATAGGTTCGTATCGCTGTGTTATTATTAGTGTTTAACGTGCTGCCCTCAGGGCAGAAGCACTCAATAGGTTCGTATCACTGTGTTATTATTAGTGTTTAACGTGCTGCCCTCAGGGCAGAAGCACTCAATAGGTTCGTATCACTGTGTTATTATTAGTGTTTAACGTGCTGCCCTCAGGGCAGAAGCACTCAATAGGTTCGTATCACTGTGTTATTATTAGTGTTCATCGCGCTGCCCTCAGGGCAGAAGCACTCAATAGGTTCGTATCACTGTGTTATTATTAGTGTTTAACGTGCTGCCCTCAGGGCAGAAGCACTCAATAGGTTCGTATCACTGTGTTATTATTAGTGTTTAACGCGCTGCCCTCAGGGCAGAAGCACTCAATAGGTTCGTATCACTGTGTTATTATTAGTGTTTAACGTGCTGCCCTCAGGGCAGAAGCACTCAATAGGTTCGTATCACTGTGTTATTATTAGTGTTTAACGTGCTGCCCTCAGGGCAGAAGCACTCAATAGGTTTGTATCACTGTTTTATTATTAGTGTTTAACGTGCTGCCCTCAGGGCAGAAGCACTCAATAGGTTCGTATCACTGTGTTATTATTAGTGTTTAACGCGCTGCCCTCAGGGCAAAAGTACTCAATAGGTTCATATCACTGTGTTATTATTAGTGTTTAACGCACTGCCCTCAGGGCAAAAGTACTCAATAGGTTCATATCACTGTGTTATTATTAGTGTTTAACGCACTGCCCTCAGGCCAAAAGTACTCAATAGGTTAGTATCACTGTGTTATTATTAGTGTTTAACGTGCTGCCCTCAGGGCAGAAGCACTCAATAGGTTCGTATCACTGTGTTATTATTAGTGTTTAACGTGCTGCCCTCAGGGCAGAAGCACTCAATAGGTTCGTATCACTGTGTTATTATTAGTGTTTAACGCGCTGCCCTCAGGGCAAAAGTACTCAATAGGTTCATATCACTGTGTTATTATTAGTGTTTAACGCACTGCCCTCAGGGCAAAAGTACTCAATAGGTTCATATCACTGTGTTATTATTAGTGTTTAACGCACTGCCCTCAGGCCAAAAGTACTCAATAGGTTAGTATCACTGTATTATTATTAGTGTTTAACGCACTGCCCTCAAGGCAAAAGTACTCAATAGGTTCGTATCACTGTATTATTATTAGTGTTTAACGCACTGCCCTCAAGGCAAAAGTACTCAATAGGTTCGTATCACTGTGTTATTATTAGTGTTTAACGCGCTGCCCTCAGGGCAAAAGTACTCAATAGGTTCATATCACTGTGTTATTATTAGTGTTCATCGCGCTGCCCTCCGGGCAGAAGCACTCAATAGGTTCGTATCACTGTGTTATTATTAGTGTTTAACGTGCTGCCCTCAGGGCAGAAGTACTAAATAGGTTTGTATCGCTGTGTTATTATTAGTGTTTAACGTGCTGCCCTCAGGGCAGAAGCACTCAATAGGTTTGTATCACTGTGTTATTATTAGTGTTTAACGCGCTGCCCTCAGGGCAGAAGCACTCAATAGGTTAGTATCACTGTGTTATTATTAGTGTTTAACGCACTGCCCTCAAGGCAGAAGCACTCAATAGGTTAGTATCACTGTGTTATTATTAGTGTTTAACGCACTGCCCTCAAGGCAGAAGCACTCAATAGGTTAGTATCACTGTGTTATTATTAGTGTTTAACGCACTGCCCTCAGGGCAAAAGTACTTAATAGGTTCATATCACTGTTTTATTATTAGTGTTTAACGCACTGCCCTCAGGGCAGAAGCACTCAATAGGTTAGTATCACTGTATTATTATTAGTGTTTAACGCACTGCCCTCAAGGCAAAAGTACTCAATAGGTTCGTATCACTGTATTGTTATTAGTGTTTAACGCACTGCCTTCAAGGCAAAAGTACTCAATAGGTTCGTATCACTGTGTTATTATTAGTGTTTAACGCGCTGCCCTCAGGGCAAAAGTACTCAATAGGTTCATATCACTGTGTTATTATTAGTGTTTAACGCACTGCCCTCAGGGCAAAAGTACTCAATAGGTTCATATCACTGTGTTATTATTAGTGTTCATCGCGCTGCCCTCCGGGCAGAAGCACTCAATAGGTTCGTATCGCTGTGTTATTATTAGTGTTTAACGTGCTGCCCTCAGGGCAGAAGCACTCAATAGGTTCGTATCACTGTGTTATTATTAGTGTTTAACGTGCTGCCCTCAGGGCAGAAGCACTCAATAGGTTCGTATCACTGTGTTATTATTAGTGTTTAACGCGCTGCCCTCAGGGCAGAAGCACTCAATAGGTTCGTATCACTGTGTTATTATTAGTGTTTAACGTGCTGCCCTCAGGGCAGAAGCACTCAATAGGTTCGTATCACTGTGTTATTATTAGTGTTTAACGTGCTGCCCTCAGGGCAGAAGCACTCAATAGGTTCGTATCACTGTGTTATTATTAGTGTTTAACGCACTGCCCTCAAGGCAAAAGTACTCAATAGGTTCGTATCACTGTATTGTTATTAGTGTTTAACGCACTGCCTTCAAGGCAAAAGTACTCAATAGGTTCGTATCACTGTGTTATTATTAGTGTTTAACGCGCTGCCCTCAGGGCAAAAGTACTCAATAGGTTCATATCACTGTGTTATTATTAGTGTTTAACGCACTGCCCTCAGGGCAAAAGTACTCAATAGGTTCATATCACTGTGTTATTATTAGTGTTCATCGCGCTGCCCTCCGGGCAGAAGCACTCAATAGGTTCGTATCGCTGTGTTATTATTAGTGTTTAACGCGCTGCCCTCAGGGCAAAAGTACTCAATAGGTTCATATCACTGTGTTATTATTAGTGTTCATCGCGCTGCCCTCCGGGCAGAAGCACTCAATAGGTTCGTATCACTGTGTTATTATTAGTGTTTAACGTGCTGCCCTCAGGGCAGAAGTACTAAATAGGTTTGTATCGCTGTGTTATTATTAGTGTTTAACGTGCTGCCCTCAGGGCAGAAGCACTCAATAGGTTTGTATCACTGTGTTATTATTAGTGTTTAACGCGCTGCCCTCAGGGCAGAAGCACTCAATAGGTTAGTATCACTGTGTTATTATTAGTGTTTAACGCACTGCCCTCAAGGCAGAAGCACTCAATAGGTTAGTATCACTGTGTTATTATTAGTGTTTAACGCACTGCCCTCAAGGCAGAAGCACTCAATAGGTTAGTATCACTGTGTTATTATTAGTGTTTAACGCACTGCCCTCAGGGCAAAAGTACTTAATAGGTTCATATCACTGTTTTATTATTAGTGTTTAACGCACTGCCCTCAGGGCAGAAGCACTCAATAGGTTAGTATCACTGTATTATTATTAGTGTTTAACGCACTGCCCTCAAGGCAAAAGTACTCAATAGGTTCGTATCACTGTATTGTTATTAGTGTTTAACGCACTGCCTTCAAGGCAAAAGTACTCAATAGGTTCGTATCACTGTGTTATTATTAGTGTTTAACGCGCTGCCCTCAGGGCAAAAGTACTCAATAGGTTCATATCACTGTGTTATTATTAGTGTTTAACGCACTGCCCTCAGGGCAAAAGTACTCAATAGGTTCATATCACTGTGTTATTATTAGTGTTCATCGCGCTGCCCTCCGGGCAGAAGCACTCAATAGGTTCGTATCGCTGTGTTATTATTAGTGTTTAACGTGCTGCCCTCAGGGCAGAAGCACTCAATAGGTTCGTATCACTGTGTTATTATTAGTGTTTAACGTGCTGCCCTCAGGGCAGAAGCACTCAATAGGTTCGTATCACTGTGTTATTATTAGTGTTTAACGCGCTGCCCTCAGGGCAGAAGCACTCAATAGGTTCGTATCACTGTGTTATTATTAGTGTTTAACGTGCTGCCCTCAGGGCAGAAGCACTCAATAGGTTCGTATCACTGTGTTATTATTAGTGTTTAACGTGCTGCCCTCAGGGCAGAAGCACTCAATAGGTTCGTATCACTGTGTTATTATTAGTGTTTAACGTGCTGCCCTCAGGGCAGAAGCACTCAATAGGTTCGTATCACTGTTTTATTATTAGTGTTTAACGCGCTGCCCTCAGGGCAGAAGCACTCAATAGGTTTGTATCGCTGTGTTATTATTAGTGTTTAACGTGCTGCCCTCAGGGCAGAAGCACTCAATAGGTTCGTATCACTGTGTTATTATTAGTGTTTAACGTGCTGCCCTCAGGGCAGAAGCACTAAATAGGTTTGTATCGCTGTGTTATTATTAGTGTTTAACGTGCTGCCCTCAGGGCAGAAGCACTAAATAGGTTTGTATCGCTGTGTTATTATTAGTGTTTAACGCGCTGCCCTCAGGGCAGAAGCACTCAATAGGTTCGTATCACTGTGTTATTATTAGTGTTTAACGCGCTGCCCTCAGGGCAGAAGCACTCAATAGGTTCATATCACTGTGTTATTATTAGTGTTTAACGCACTGCCCTCAGGGCAGAAGCACTCAATAGGTTCATATCACTGTGTTATTATTAGTGTTTAACGCACTGCCCTCAGGGCAGAAGCACTCAATAGGTTCATATCACTGTGTTATTATTAGTGTTTAACGCACTGCCCTCAGGGCAGAAGCACTCAATAGGTTCATATCACTGTGTTATTATTAGTGTTTAACGCACTGCCCTCAGGGCAGAAGCACTCAATAGGTTCATATCACTGTGTTATTATTAGTGTTTAACGCACTGCCCTCAGGGCAGAAGCACTCAATAGGTTCATATCACTGTGTTATTATTAGTGTTTAACGCACTGCCCTCAGGGCAGAAGCACTCAATAGGTTCGTATCACTGTGTTATTATTAGTGTTTAACGCGCTGCCCTCAGGGCAGAAGCACTGAATAGGTTCATATCACTGTGTTATTATTAGTGTTTAACGCACTGCCCTCAGGGCAGAAGCACTCAATAGGTTCATATCACTGTGTTATTATTAGTGTTTAACGCACTGCCCTCAGGGCAGAAGCACTCAATAGGTTTGTATCACTGTGTTATTATTAGTGTTTAACGCGCTGCCCTCAGGGCAGAAGCACTCAATAGGTTCGTATCGCTGTGTTATTATTAGTGTTTTACGCTCTGCTCCATTTGTTCTATATAGTATACGTATTTGTATCCGTTTTTTTTTTTCAGTTTTTTTTTTTTTACTAGTTTTATAGTCTAGTAACTGTATACATATTTAGTTTATTTAACAGTGACCATGCACATCACAGTTGTTGTGTGAGTTAGCTTAATAGCTCATTTACATCTGTAGTCCCATGGCAGGATGTTACATAAAAATAACAGTACTCCATTCCAATCCAGAAAAAAAGATGATAATAATGTCATATCACAAATTACAATATCAAATCACATTTAAAAAAATAAAAAAAAATATATATATATATATTTCATTCTTAAACAATTGCTTTATTATTGACTTGTTCTTTTATTCTTCAGTTACCTGGGTGAGCTGGCAGCAACTGGACGACTTAAAGGAGTGAAGAGTTCTCTGAAGCTGGCTAGTCTATGATTACTGGATGCAAAAAATGGAGATGTATGATCTAGTATCACTATGCAAAACTGTCTTTACAATAAGCAAGTTTCTTTTGAACTGCATTAAAATTAATGTGTGCCACTCAAACCTGCAATAAATAAATATAAAACTACCATTTTAATTCAGTCTGTACTTTGCTGTTTGATGATTGTGCAAAATGAAAGAACAAATCTTGATTGTAAATAATAAGTTCACTAATTATATTTTTATTGTACAGCCTTTTGGTCCAAATATTACAATAAAATATAGTTATGACATTTCATTTATGCAATTACAAAACAAATCCAGAGAAACAAAAATATAAAATACAGCAATATATCACAACAAAAAGGTAGAGCAAAGATAAGTTTTATAATTAAACTACTTTTAACTAGTTTATTTTATCATTCTTAGAGGTTGTCAAGTGCTTTTGAATTTTAGTTCTAGATAACATGAATCATGGACATCCTCATTTTCACACATTTCCTGGATCACTTTCTTTTGATGGAGTAAACTTGGCTGCCAGGAACATTACATCACTGACCAGCTCACCTCACTGCATCTGAAATGTAAACAAATAGAATTACTAGAAAAATCATAAGATCTAAGCAACAAAGACAGACTCATTACTCCCTCAAAATTGACAATTTCCTATTGGCAAGTAAAACTTGTCAAAATAGCACTAAGGTCAACAAAATACAAAATAGCACTAAGGTCAACAAAATAGCACTAAGGTAAACAAAATAGCACTAAGGTCAACAAAATACAAAATAGCACTAAGGTCAACAAAATACAAAATAGCACTAAGGTCAACAAAATAGCACTAAGGTCAACAAAATAGCACTAAGGTCAACAAAATACAAAATAGCACTAAGGTCAACAAAATAGCACTAAGGTCAACAAAATACAAAATAGCACTAAGGTCAACAAAATAGCACTAAGGTCAACAAAATACAAAATAGCACTAAGGTCAACAAAATAGCACTAAGGTCAACAAAATAGCACTAAGGTCAACAAAATACAAAATAGCACTAAGGTCAACAAAATAGCACTAAGGTCAACAAAATAGCACTAAGGTCAACAAAATACAAAATAGCACTAAGGTCAACAAAATACAAAATAGCACTAAGGTCAACAAAATAGCACTAAGGTCAACAAAATACAAAATAGCACTAAGGTCAACAAAATACAAAATAGCACTAAGGTCAACAAAATACAAAATAGCACTAAGGTCAACAAAATAGCACTAAGGTCAACAAAATACAAAATAGCACTAAGGTCAACAAAATAGCACTAAGGTCAGTTATGTTGCTACATTGTGTTAAAAGAAAAGGCACAGAAAACAAAAATACAGTAAAAGTATACTTTTCTTGTATTTTTGTTTTCTGTGCCTTTTCTTTTCATAAATAAGCAACAACAATATTGTTGTATTAACACTCAGGAGGTGAGCATCTCCTCTGCAATTCAGAGACCAGATAGGTAGAGACCAGATGTAATATCAAATTAGAACAGAGCTACAACTACAGTGATGTTATCCGGAGCATTGTATTACAGTGATGTAGTTGCAGAAGATGTTTGCGGGAACCCATGAAGACCATTGGTCTTCATTTGGTGCATTAATCCGGAGCATTGTATTCCGATTACAGTCAGTTTAAAATTCTAATCTGAATGAAAACGCTCCATGTAAACACCTCAGTCTGAATAAAAATGCCCAAACTGATTGAAATTTCAGGCATGGGAAGAGGCATTTTTACTGCTTGATAAATATAAGCAGCACTCATCGTCATGTGTGCTCATCATCATCTCCTAATCACGAACTGAAATAGATAAATATTAAGTATTTTTAAAACAAAAGAATATAAGTAATGGCAGGATAATAGGTAATATGCGCCAACAGCGGTAAGCTCTATATGCGTGCAGAAGCTTACTGTCACAGCCAACGCCCACCAACACACAGACATCGTCACCAGGGGGCGTATTACAGAAACATCTTAACTTTAGAATCCTATCTTATCTGTTTGGTAACCATGGCAATTTTAGTTAGGACCGCATTTAGGACAAACGTTATTACAGAATGACATTTCTTAAGTGCATAATCTTATCTTAACTATGGATAGGAAATTGGTTTTACAGAAGCATCCTAACTCGACAAAAAATCCTAAAAGCTGACTTAACTTTAGGACAACCCCACTGGTGTCCTAACTTCAAACCTTTTTGAAATCCAACGGTAAAAATCACAGTACAAAAATCCTTTTTCGAGAGAGCGTTACATTTATTAATGATATAAGATGAAAAGCAGCGACGTTTGAATGTGGAGAGACCTTTGGAGACCGTGCTGTGCTTTGATGATAAAATTTTTATAAATAAAAACAGACTCCCACGACACAATTTTGCAGTTAGTTGATGAATTGCAACCAACATTACAGAGGCCAACGAGATGTGTAGAGGTCTTACATTGACAGCAGCGTAGCCTAGTGAACACGCTGCCGCTCGTCCTTAAAGGGTAACTAAACTCTAAACCAACTTTCTTTAGTTAATGATCTGTAATACTGGGGCTTTATTAATGCTGTTCATTGATTCGAGTAAATGTTTTGACATTTGGGTATAAAGTAGGGGTGGGCGATATCTCGATATTTAAAATATATCAAGATATTTTTTAAACACGATATGGATTTTGACATATCGTATATATCGATATATTGTTTACCAGCTATTTGGTTTCCAATATTCTTCAAAATATATTTTATGTCCAACAGAAGAAAGAACTTTATTCAGGTTTAAAACAACTTGAGCGCGAGTAATCAATGACAGAATTTTCATTTTTGAGTGAACTATTCCTTTAGTGGTTAATAAAATAACAAAAGACAAAGACAAAATTATTTACGGCTCTTGACTGAAAAACTAATACAGTAGCTTTAATAAGAATCAGTGTATATTTTATAGGGAAGTCTACGTAGTGTTTTATTTTTACATTTATTAATTCAATTTCATACTTAAATGTTGCTGTACAGCTCTGAGCTGCCAGTGTAAATCTTTATAAATATATATTTATTTTATATTATACAGTACACTAGGAATGTGTACAAGGTTTTTTAAAAGTAAAGTTTTAAGTTTAAGTAAGGTTTTTCAAGTCTTTTAAATAAAATAAAGAAAGAGTATTGCAATAAAAAAAAAAAAAAATTTCCACCTTAAGCTCTTGCTATTCGGCTAAGAATAGAATAGCAAAAATCTGAACCGAACCGAAAACCGTGGTAAAAAAAACCGAGGTATGTATTGAACTGTCGACTTACTGTATTGTTTCATCCCTACTTTGTTCCTACATGAACTGCCTACCTCTTTGCACTTCAATAAAAAAAAAAGACTGAGGTATTTGGCATATTAGTTTTTGGGGGGTTATTTTTCCTGTAAAGATATCGAGATATATATCATATATCGAGATATAGCAAAATATATCGAGATATATTTTTTGCTCCATATCGCCCAGCCCTAGTATAAAGTGTTTTAATTCTATAAAATATGGTGTAAAACCGCCAAAGTGCTGCCCTCTTAAGGTTGAACGGTGGCTACTGCAGTTGAATTTTCCTATTGGACGTTGTGGTACATCGTGACGTAGGATGGTACCTCCAACGGCTCACTATCCGCGCCCCTAGCACGAGCTCACCACGCCCTCAGAAATGTTTCCCCCAATCACATGATGAGAACGGCTTCACTCCAGTATGAACTGTCATGTTACATGAAGTAGAAACATTATGAATGATACTCACTTGACACTTGCTTTAACATTGTATTGAAGAAAATGCGGTTAAATAATGCAGTTGTCAGTACACGTCAGGCTTTTCTTGCGATATTATTGCCGCCCGTCATGTGTACAGATAAGTTTCGTACATGAGATGCACTTTCAAACCCTGACACGCAAGTGATTGCCGTGGTAACGAACAACAATACCGTAACGTGCTGGCATATATAGTCTTTTATTTGAGGAAATCTGTTTTAGGCTATTAGGTCTGAACTTATTGGTCCTGCGCTGCTTATTGCTTCAGTTCATTTGAATGAAAATACATTGTATGTATATCAGATATCTGATCTATTGCTGGCGTCATTCCAGTCATTCTCCATCTTTGCGACTCGCAAGTCAGACAGCTGTCAATCAATCAGTCACTGCGGGTCTCAGATCCTCCGCTCAGTCCCGCCCTCGGTTCATTCCCTCTGTCTCCGCTGGGCTCTGCCCACTTTTCCAGCATTTTTCAAAAATTGCCAGTGGGTGGAGTTAAGCACTGAACTGGGGTTTAGTTACCCTTTAAAGGGACAGTACACCTCTAAAATAATATCATTATTTACTAGGCCTGTCGCGATTGGTCGATACAATCGACTGCGTCGACGCTGTTAATCAGTCGACATCAATATTTGTCGTCGACTGGGTAAGTTGGATAATTGTAATAATTGTATTAGTACCGGTACTTTAAAAATGACAGCACTCTAATAAGAGCAGTATTTCTTAATGTGTGTCGATGTGTGACAGCAGGAGTGAAAACGTGTGTGTGTGTGTGTGTGTGTGTGTGTGTGACTGTTCACTAAACAATGGAAGCAGAACAGTCAAATATATATGCGCAGCTCAGGAAAAAGAACGCAACAGAAAAGTGCGGCGTGACCGGGACGTGCTCGCGCTGCCGGACTCGCGCACACGCCTTTCACTCAGACAGATCGCAACACCAGTTTATTGGGTTTGAATGGTAAAAAATATGTACAAATGCACGTCCTGGCAAGTATTCAGGTAAACACAGTCGGATATGTCTTTAGTGAACATATACAGAGTTAAATGAGAAATCATGTGTTACAATGAATTTGGTCCGTACAGCTCTTAAAGGGCCGGACCTAATATTCTGTGTGAAGCAGGGCAGGAACATGTCGGCCAAGTGAGTTTTTAGGGTTTTTTTAACCCTAAAACAATGATACAACAATGAATAGGGGTGTAACGGATCGCAGTTGATCCGTACGGATCACGACCCACGGTTCTGCACACACGTGACCCGCAGATTTATTGCGCTCTTTTTTTTTAACTTGTGGATTAACCTGAATTGTTTAGCGATCGCAGACTTTTTCTGCCGAAAATGGTTTTTAAAGTAATCTTGTTCCTTTAAACTCGATGCTGAGTTTCAGAGAAACACATGTGTTCACGTGAACAGGGCATGTTAATCAGTCAACAGTGGCTAGCGGAGAAGTAGAAGAACTTGAAAAGCCCCCCGCATTATTCAAATCACATGTATGGGAGCATTTTGGCTTCCCCGTAAAATATAATGATGACGGAAGAAGGGTGGTGGACAAAACTCTAACAGTATGTTGGCACTGTGGCACGAGAAAGCCGTATGAAAGTGGTGCATACATCGAGCATGGGACCTGCTGACGCTCGTTTCACACATACTCTGTTTGCAGTGCGTATGCGGTGCGTATTTTTTCCGTACCCATGTTAACGGATACAGCTTTCACACTGCACGCGGCTTCGGCCACGTAGTTACATCTGGTTGAGTGCTTCTGCCCCGAGGGCAGCGCGTTAAACACTAATAATAACAGCGATACAAACCTATTGAGTGCTTCTGCCCTGAGGGCAGTGCGTTAAACACTAATAATAACACAGTGATACAAACCTATTTAGTGCTTCTGCCCTGAGGGCAGCGCGTTAAACACTAATAATAACACAGTGATACGAACCTATTGAGTGCTTCTGCCCTGAGGGCAGTGCGTTAAACACTAATAATAACACAGTGATACAAACCTATTTAGTGCTTCTGCCCTGAGGGCAGCACGTTAAACACTAATAATAACACAGTGATACGAACCTATTGAGTGCTTCTGCCCTGAGGGCAGCACGTTAAACACTAATAATAACACAGTGATACAAACCTATTTAGTGCTTCTGCCCTGAGGGCAGCACGTTAAACACTAATAATAACACAGCGATACGAACCTATTGAGTGCTTCTGCCCTGAGGGCAGCGCGTTAAACACTAATAATAACACAGTGATATGAACCTATTGAGTGCTTCTGCCCTGAGGGCAGCGCGTTAAACACTAATAATAACACAGTGATACGAACCTATTGAGTGCTTCTGCCCTGAGGGCAGCGCTTTAAACACTAATAATAACACAGTGATACGAACCTATTGAGTGCTTCTGCCCTGAGGGCAGCGCGTTAAACACTAATAATAACACAGTGATATGAACCTATTGAGTGCTTCTGCCCTGAGGGCAGCGCGTTAAACACTAATAATAACACAGTGATATGAACCTATTGAGTGCTTCTGCCCTGAGGGCAGCGCGTTAAACACTAATAATAACACAGTGATACGAACCTATTGAGTGCTTCTGCCCTGAGGGCAGCGCGTTAAACACTAATAATAACACAGTGATATGAACCTATTGAGTGCTTCTGCCCTGAGGGCAGCGCGTTAAACACTAATAATAACACAGTGATATGAACCTATTGAGTGCTTCTGCCCTGAGGGCAGCGCGTTAAACACTAATAATAACACAGTGATATGAACCTATTGAGTGCTTCTGCCCTGAGGGCAGCACGTTAAACACTAATAATAACACAGTGATACGAACCTATTGAGTAGGGATGGGCGATATCTTTTCGTTTGCGATATACCGGTAAAAATTCTTCCCACGATAAGAATTTGTCTTCCCGCGATAATAACGATAAAGCCTAGTTGATGGCGCGACCCATCCGCACAGTGCCTCCGCTGGCCGTGTTGATGCCCTAAGCGTTATTACTTTATGATGGCCGCAGTGGCTGCGTTCGTCACTTTGTATAGTTGAACTGGGGTTGGAGAGAGAATTTTTTTGGTGGTGCCCTAAGCGCAGCACTCGGTGCCCTACGCGCAGCGTGTGATGTGAGCGGCGGCATGAATCCGCATCTCACGTGCAGAGCGAAAACAACTATAGTGGAAGCTGCGGAAGAGTTCATAGCTAAACGAGGGGCTACCTGAGGGCAATCTGAACCTGTACATACAGATGTATTTTCACGCGCTGAGCACGTGGACTGAGCGCTTAAGAGATTCGCTCTGTCTCAATCGATCGGTAAAGCATACTATTTCAGTTCAACTCAATGAATGCGCAGTGTATTTGACGCACATTAAACACTAGTGTGAGGCGCGCGACTGAGAGCGCTCAGTGTTTCACACACACTCAGAGAGTGAGAGAGAGTCTTATACCACACAAGAGAGAGGATAGAGGGCAGCACTCGTCAAACTGACAGGTTTATTGCCCTTTAAGCCACGCCCCTTTTGACCGTGGGAATTTTCCCACGCTAGCTCCTCCCCTTATGGATGATGTATGTACACCATGGGAAAATTGGACATGTGTAACGCCCCTTATGGTTTGAACATCTGAAGCGTGGGAAAATTTCCCCAACGCACAGAAGTTCTAAGTGATGTTAACTTTTTAAAAGAAATGTATAATAAAGACAGAGTCAGAGATGATATTAGTGTTTTTTATTTTATTAAAGAAGACGTAATTTCATTACATATGAAATCTTTTATCACTTTTAAAACGTTAAAGCATTGATAAGTTTAAATTGCATTTTTTCTCTAAAAGTTGTCCAAAAAAGAGTTAGTGTTATTTTAAGATGTCAAGACATTTTAAAGATGTAAAGAAATCAATAATTTACACAAAACCAAATGTGTGCATTCAGATTTGGAAAAAAAAAAAAAACTTGCATTTACATAAAACATAAAATTAGTTTCAAACTGTTACATCAAACACAAACTACAAACAACTTGTTAAAAAGACTAAGGTTTTTTTTTACATACCGTTCGTTTTAAATATACACAAAAGTGTACTCCTTCACCTCTCATGGAGGAAAGTAAAAACCTGCGTCCAGTCCTGGCGGAGTTGTGAATCGAATGACGTTGTGTTGAGCCTGCAGAGAGACAGACACAGACTCCTCCCCTACCCCGCCCACACCACGTGACCACTGTGGGAAAAACTAAATTACCTTTGGTTCTCCGTGGACAAAAACGCGTCCACTCACTTCAAAGTTTAACTGAGAAATGATCGGTCAAACAGGATGCACTGCCTCAAACAGACCACACCCACTAACACTCCCCTCTCAAACCTGAGAGGTTAATTCAAATTTAGGGGATGCGTAAAAATGACGCTGATGATGACATCACTCAGGGGAATTCCCCTCCCTCCCTCCCTGCGAGCTCCCCCATCTCTCCAGCACACCTGCATAAAAAAGGACGCGTTTAAATAGTAGCCTACTCCTGATTATTGTCTAAAGATCGGAGATAAAGTTGATCTATATTTAAAACTTTAGACCATATAGTTTTAATCTCATCTCAACTACAACACGAAATCCCTACACACGTACACACACACACACACACACACACACACACACACACACACAGGCCTTTGTCGTGACTGAGTAAGCCTAGCTCCGGGATAGCGTTCGGTTTTATGTTTTTATTACGATAATTAGTTTTTTATTAAGCTGGTATCTCAACAAACACATGTTTTTACTACTCGTCCCCTCACGATGTTGAATTCACGCTGTGTTAAAGGTGGTTCCTTTTGAAAATGAAGCGGGAAAAATGTGTTTTTTAAACACTTCGTACAAAGGTTTAAAAGAAGGAGAATTCATTCATACCTTTAACACCGAAGGAGTGAGGACAGAATACGCTAACTTAGGCTACTCTTAATCTATCATGTCTTCAAATCATCATGAAGGAGAAGAGGCTTTACCGGAGGAATATTTTGATGCCGATCTAGCGAAAGTTCTGAATGATCTATGTAAGTATTTTTCAACATAAATTATAAATGATACAAATTGAAAAGATATCTTAATAAATGTTTTTTTATTCGTAGATGATGCATCATTTCCCGACGGTATATCCCTCGATGATTTTTTAGAGGGTATGGAATATATTTTACAATGCCTTCTAATTATCTTTTTTTCTTTTTTCTGAAGAAAACTCAACTCTTATGTATATATTTCAACAGAATTCACAGGCGATATACTCCCCCAAGCCATCATACACCCGCCGGACCAACCAATGTCCCTATTGGCTACTGCTCAAACTCCAGCCTACGAAGATGTAACACCATGTCCCACCCCGTACGATCAACAGGTGCAACAGACAGATACTGCTTCCACAGACAACGGGTCACATCGAGGAGTTAAACGGTTGAGGGAAATTTATGGAGAAGAATTAAACTATCCGGATGACAGTAAGTAAAAAACTATTTTTGTCTAATCATAATATTTTTATTCACTGAATTTTAAAATAATATAGGGTAATATTGTTTTTTAGAAGAAACTCCTGAGAGTCCATTTGTTACATCCACATCTTCTTGCAAGAAACGATTCGAGAAATATTCTCATGAGAGTCCAATTTCTTCGGAAGACGGTAAGATATATTTCTTGTTTCATTATATGTCATCTATATTAAATAAAATCTAATAATTAAATAAGTTAATTATGTTTTTTTGGGTTTTTTTTTTTTTACTCTAGAAGACAACCAAGACGAAAATGGTTTACAGGATTTTTTAGAATCTCAAGCTTCGGTTCTAAATACTATAAATTCTGAACGGGATTCGTCAGATAGCAGCGAGGTAGATGAACGAAATGACCATCCCTTCAGACCTCTGTTTACCTGTTAAGCTGCACCCCCACTTTGGGGCTCACAGCTGAAAACGACCTACCTGAATTAAAACAATTATAGCTCCTGGGAACAGTGTGCTACATGCACAATTAAGGTATCTTTGGAAAGAAGACACTTGGGACTCTACTAAAAAGCAATCAGAGTTGATAATTCTCAAACAGATAAAAAATTATAATAGTTGAAATGCCTCAAAAATTATTTGCACTACACAGAATGTTGTATTATTTCATGTAAAAATTAGGGCTGGGCAAATTAACGCGTTAACGCGGGCGATTAATTTTTTCAGCTTAACGCAATTAAAATATTTAACGCAAATAACGCAGCGTCCGTTTTTTTTTATCAATTTTTGCTTAGCGTTACATGATCATCACGCTCTTATTCATGTAAATTCTTCCAAGCGCGTCAAGACACAAGCGAACGCGCTGTATGCCAATGTCCTGTGTGTGTGTGTGTGTGTGTGTGTGTGTGTCAGTGTCCTGTCTGTGTGGATGCGTCTCATGTCAGCTAATCAGGACACACACACACACACACACACACACACACACTCCACGCATATATAGACTCGCGTCAGTTTCCTGCTCACATCGAGTTCTCTTTTGCTCTTGAACAAACAATAACACAGAGGATTTTGAGTATTCTCATATTAGGAGTCTTAAATTAGTTAAATAACGTCTTAAATGAACTTAAAGAGTTGTGAGGAAATGAGATGCGCGGGACAGCGCGTGAGATCCGCGGCTGTTCTTAAAGTGACAGGAGCACTGATGATGATGTCATTAATGTTCATCAAAGAACAACGGGAACAGAGGAAATTTTAGCTTTAATGATGATTCATCTATATTTAATTTATTATTTATGCAGTTAAGAAAGATAACTATTACATTTCTGTATATGTATAACAGGGAAGGCCATGGGTAAAAATAACATTTATTATTTTGGGTTTATGTAAAGATTGTTTTAAGTTCACTTAAATTAAAAGTTGTTTTTTTAAAGCCTAATAAATGTTGAAATTGGGAGCTTTCAGTTATACTGTAATGTAACGTCATTAATGTTTCATAGACACTTTAGTATCAGTGATACTGGCCTTCATTCATAAAAATATGACAATACAACACATATTTAAAATATGCTGTCTTTAAATTGTTTATACATTAATTTGGAGAGTAACTGAAATGATTACAATATCAAAATATTAAAAACGTAAAATATTAAAAACTTGCGATTAATCGCGATTAATTACAGAAAAAGGTGCGATTAATTAGTTAATTTTTTTTAATCGATGCCCAGCACTAGTAAAAATATATGAAAATAGACCTGGAGGAATCCAGTTCAGTTATGGATTGAAAGCCACACGACTTATCAGTTTATAGTTCAAGTTTGAGGAAGATATAATGAAAAATGTGGTTCCTGCAAGCTTTTTTCCAAGACTATGTCTGTTCCATTTCTCCCTCCGCCTGCTTGAGGCACATCCCCAGAAAATCTCCCAACTAAAACAATTGCAGTTGCTGAACAATTTGCACTACATGCACAATTTAGACATCTTTAAAAAGAAGACACTTTAGAGTTTATTACCCAAACATTAAAGTAGAAAAAAACTTAGAAAGACAAACAGTTATAGAAGTTGAAGTGTCTTGAAGATGATTTGTGCTACAATTAACACTTTATTATTTGATGTAAAAATATATGAAAATAAGCCTGGAGGAATCCAGTTAGTTAATGAATTGAAAGGCACAAGTCTCATCAGTTTATATTTAAAATTTGACGAAGATATCATGAAAAATGGGGTTCCTGCATGCTTTTTTCTAAGAATATGTCCAGGTGCCAAGAAACCTACAGGAGACTTGATAACCTAATGTTATGAAGGGTACTGCAAGCTGTTTTAGCCATCATATATGATGCTTGAATGCTTTTTCAACTATAAAATAATAGGCAGAACCATAAGACTTTGTATTAGTGATTTATTTGTACAACAGAACTTATAAAAATATAATAAAAATGAAATATTAATAAAAAAGAGCTAAACTTCTTTGCAACTGAAAATACAACAAGTAATATAAGTATAATAACTATAAATATAACTAGTAATATAAATAACAATATAATATAAATATATAGCTATAAAAACACACACAATTTGCAAATGTAAAAAAAAAAACATTTACTGGCCTTTTACTGG
Source organism: Gobio occitaniae (assembly GCA_033150135.1). Classification (NCBI taxonomy): domain Eukaryota; kingdom Metazoa; phylum Chordata; class Actinopteri; order Cypriniformes; family Gobionidae; genus Gobio; species Gobio occitaniae. The sequence goes on along the minus strand of JARQWZ010002468.1, from coordinate 185,141 downwards.
CCGATTCAGGTCTACAACAGCAAGTGCAGATCTTGAAGAATCTGAAAGCGTTCTTCTCTTTTCTGCTGGTTGGCTGGTGCTTGGATGCCATAGCTCATCTGAAGACCTGATGCCTGTAGAATGGCAAGGAAAGGAAAGAGAATTAGCACTGCATGTATTATTTCTGTATAGTTTGCCCATTCAATCAACAATCACACTGTCATCATTCACTCTAATTACAGGCCATCCCATGAACAATGAAACTGATGGGCAGTCGGTTAGACAGCATTCATATTGATGGTCACCTATACATTCTCACACAGCCCAAGCATCAATCTAACGGCCGGCTATACAGTGAGCATTCATATTGACGGCTGCCCATACATTCTCACACAGCCCAAGCATCAATCTAACGGCCGGCTATACAGTGAGCATTCATATTGACGGCGGCCCATACATTCTCACACAGCCCAAGCATCAATCTAACGGCCGGCTATACAGTGAGCATTCATATTGACGGCGGCCCATACATTCGCACACAGTCCTACAATCAATCTAATGGCCGGTGATACAGTGAGCATTCAACAATCACACAGATGGTCGGCCGTCCAGAACTTTTCTTTTTTCGTCTATTTGTTTTTTGTAGCACAGGGGAAAAAAATGCATTTTATATATTATATATATATATTTTTATTTTTTCTGTGTGTGCTAGAAAAAATGCTAAATATCAGTATATGTATAATCTATACTGGTATATTGTAATTTTTCTAGCACACAGAAAAACATAAAATAAATACAGTCTCATATATATATATATATATATATATATATATATATATATATATATATATATATATATATATATAAACAATTACATGTGTTATATATATATGTTTTATTTACACACACATGGGGAAAAATTATATATACTTTTTCCCCATGTGTGCTAGGAAAAATGCAAAATATCAGCATATGTATAATGCATACTGGTATATTGCATTTTTTCTAGCACACAGAAACAATAAAATAAATACATTCTCACACACATTCTCAATATACATAAACAACTACACATAGCAACTCACCGGTATATTATTGGATCAACTTCTCTGTCAACAAGCATATCACCGTCATCGCTGTGTTCACTCTCCTCAATGGTTTTCCACATCGCTGCTTCGAGTGAGCTCAAATAAAGCATCTTCAGCACAATAAAAACTTCTTTTGACGATCCATTGGATAATAAATTCCGTCCAGTTAGTAAGATTAGCAAACAGTTACTACAAAGAGACCTCTGTTTGTTTACTAGCCCGTTAGCTCGTAGCTGTCAGATGGGGGTGTGTCAGACTGCAGCATCTCGTGGGGAGATAGCGCCACATTGGCACATTCAAATGAATAAATATTCACGCCCATGTGACAAATATACACATGCAAGGTCTCGTTGGAATCGTGTGCTCATTGGCTACATTTTCTGTCAGTCATGACGATTCAATGCTTTTATTGGCTCCAGATAAACAGACATTATCATTGGATGAGCACGTCATGACATCAGCTAAAACGAGTGATATGGTTGGATATTTTTGACTATATCGCGGCTATCTTTGCATGTTTTTGAGTGGGGTTAGTTGTATTATGTTCGTAACATTCAAAGCTATAAACCCATGCCACTTTATGCTACCGGGAGACTGTTTTTGGTGCATTATTTTATTGCATAACAGTCTAGTATGATACTCCGCTCCGCAGAAATGCGATGTAAACAAAGGATTAACCATCAATATTACACCGTTATTGTTTCGTTGGATTAAAATGCTCTATGGGATGTTATTCAGTGGACCCTCACCTTTCCATTCATTCTGGAATTTTTAGCAGTGGATGCGTGTGTGGCTCGTAATTAGGACACTAAAGGTATGTGCTCTGTTTTTATTTATGCTTGATTTGATGTGTATTGCTTACATTCATGCAAAAATACAGCCATTATAAGCTTTTCATTGAAAAACAGTGGTCTGTCCTCGATGCTTGAGGTTTAGACCTTTAGAATGATATATAGTTTGTCAAGATTAATGATGTTTTTTTACGTTAAATCTATTAACAAACATTACACTCGTGCTAAAAATAGCGCTTCAACCTGTGCACGCGATCATGAAGCTTAAGGAGTTGGAGAACTACAAGGTTTGAGTTACGCCACTTTGCGCGCAGCAAACAGAAACTTTCAACGTGTTTTGGAAATCGCAACACTACCGCTCACCTTTCACCAAACTGCGGATATTGTTGAAGAAGGCCAGAGGGGTACTGTGCAACTTCTACACAGAGTAACTGACACACAGACTCAGCACAGCGCCGACTTAAGAAGTGCGGTTGAATACTTATCCAACGGTCAAGCCCGTCTGCTCGAAGAAAATAGACAATTACGAAATGATCTGTCATCAGCTCAACGAGAGTTATCAGAGGTGAGAAACGATCAATCGATGCTGATCACAGCGCTGGCACTAGTCTCTGAAAGATTAAATATTATCCAGAGACAGTCGGCGGGTAGACCTTCATAAGTGTTTTGGATATTATTGTTTTTATTACATTTTCTCTATTATTTGTTTTTAAATTCGTTTGGGTGTTATTTTCTCTATTATTTGTTTTTAAATTCGTTTGGGTGTTATTTTCTCTATTATTTGTTTTTTAAATTCGTTTGGGTGTTATTTTCTCTATTATTTGTTTTTTAAATTCGTTTGGGTGTTATTTTCTCTATTATTTGTTTTTTAAATTCGTTTGGGTGTTATTTTCTCTATTATTTTCTCTATTATTGTTTTATCTAATTTTATGTAATTTTGTTATACACGTTAGTAACATTGTGTTTTATATTTACTGTTCTGTTTCATACAATTAAAATGTCTTCTAAAAGAGTAAGAGTGGAGTCAGAGTCTGATCAAATAATTCGGTCGAGATTACGACCTGCTGATGAGAATAACGAGAGGTTGCAGCTCCTGATACATCAACAATTGAGAGCTTTAGATACTGATGATTTGTCTAATACGGAAAGATTGGATAATATTATATCCGAACAACAAGATTGGATAGCACTGAATGATGCAGATGAGAGTGTACAAACAGGTGGGATGGAGGGAGGTGAAAGACAACCCGCGGAGTTAAATCGAACGGAGATAGATGCGCTAATGACTTCAGGGGGTGTTATAGGTGACTTCACAATAACACCACGCCCGCGTTTTAATGGTGTAGAGTTACAGAGATCGTTAGATCTCAGTCAAATACAGACCACTGACTTTATAGAATATAATTCACATCTTCATACCATTCTTAACGATACGATTGTCTTTTCACAACAGCTGGCTGGTGAAAGAGGTTTCATAAACATAGCGCTTGCTGGCGAGAGTTTACCGGGGTCTGTAAATGCAGTATTAACTCCCGATAATAACCATGACCCTTCAATATTCATAAATCAGATTGAACAAGCTGCCCAGAGTAATAATGATGTGGCCGGTGATGCAACTTTAACATTACAGATATCGATCGTGCGAGATAAAACAGGGGGCGGACCGAGGAGGAAGATTACTGACATAGCTATCAGCGAGAGTATTAGTAGGAATAAAATGCATTTATTTAGTCCGATTAATATCGATAACGAAATGTGTTTGAGTTACTGTCTAGCATATTTCCTCAATCCCAAATTCACAGATCAAGAATTGCACGCACCTGCGATGGATATTCACACAGGATGTGGGTTTAAGACACACAAGCAGATAGGTCTTCACAATTTATCTGTTTTTGAAGATAAATTAGACATAAAAATTGTAGTTTTTTACAGGGATTCTTCTGGGGCGTTGGTGGTACACAAAAACACAGACGAATTACACGCAAAAACAGTCCATCTATTTCTGCACGAGGGACATTTTCATCTCATAAAAAATTTAACCGGATTTATAGGAGCGTCGTACGTCTGCGAGTACTGTTTTAGAGGCCATAAAGATAGAAAAACACACGAGTGTCAGTTCGTTTGTAAAATATGTATGACATCCGAGTGTCGTTCGTATACGACCAGAACAAGACAATGTGCAGAATGCCTGAGATTCTGTAGAAACAGTTTTTGTTACGAATCACATAAAAAACCACAGGCCCGCGATGAAAGATCTCAGTGTAAATCTGTGAAATTTTGTTCAAAATGCCACGTCGTGTATAGACCTTCGCATAATGATGAGAAAAATAAAAAACCTCATAAATGCTCTCCAGAGTATTGCATACATTGTTGTGAAATTTTGGCGAGTGAAGGGACTCACGAGTGTTACATTCAACCTCTAAAACCTGAACAGTACAATGAAAAATACATTTATTATGATTTTGAAACATTCGTTCAAGATGGAAAACATATAGCAAATTATGTTTGTGCCATCAGTCAGGGAGGAGAGACGTTTGAAGCCGGAGGGCAAGACTGCGTCGCTGCTCTAATTAGACATTATAGACGGCCGAAAAATGAAGGCTATACATTTATAGCTCACAATTCATCAGGGTTTGATAACTATTTAATTGTCAATTACCTTGTTGGAGAGGGCTTAACTCCAAAACTCATTCTCCAGGGCTGTAGAATTCTATACATGTATGATACTACGTTTAAACTACGTTTCATCGATTCGTGGCAATTTATCCCCTTTAAACTAGCAAAAATACCAGCAGCCCTTAACTTGGAGGAACGAAGTAAGGGTCACTTTCCTCACCTCTTTAATAAACCGGAAAATGCAGCATATATCGGCCCCTATCCTCCAAAGGAGTTTTACGGCTACGAGGCCATGAGCCAGAGCGAACGTGTCACTTTTGACACATGGTACGAAGATGTATTCCGTGAGATCTTTGATTTTAAAAAAGAGCTCGCCTTCTACTGTAAAAATGATGTTGTTATACTACGCGACGCATGTGTGAGATACAGAGCTGAATTTATCAATTTCACAAACATTGATCCGTTTAGATCAATTACATTACCCGGCGTGTGTATGAAAACTTTCAAAACAAATTTCCTTTCGCGTGACACGTTAGCGCTTACACATAGTCACGCCTATATTAATCAGTTTAAGACATTTTCAAACGCATCCATCCAATGGCTTGAGTATGTCAAGACGAGTCAAAACGTGGAGGTACAACACGCATTAAATTATGGCGAGCGGCAGGTTGGGCCATATCATATCGACGGATATTATGAAACTTCTGACGGTATTAAAACAGCTCTGGAGTACCTGGGCTGCTTTTTCCACGGACACTATTGTCGCTTTAAATCATACGAAATAAATCCGTTATCAAAAGTCTCTTTTGGTGATCTAAGGAGACAGCGTGAGAGCAAACTGGACAGTCTTCGGAGAGTTTATGGCATGCGCGTCATCACTATGTGGGAGTGTGAATGGGATGAGTTGAAACAAAGAGACCCTGACGTCATACAGTTCACACGTACCTACCACCCCCCCACCCGGCTCTACCCACGTGACGCGCTTTATGGGGGTAGAACGAATGCGTTCAAACTCTATCACAGAGTAGCTGAAGATGAGAGAATCGATTATTTTGATTTCACTTCTCTCTATCCGTACGTTCAGTCTACTAAAACCTATCCTGTAGGCCACCCCAAAATTCTTTTCAAGGATTTTGAGCCGATAGAGAATTATTTTGGTCTCATAAAAGCGATAGTTCTCCCCCCGCGTGGACTGTACCATCCAGTTTTACCTTACAGGTGCGGAGGGAAGTTGATGTTTCCTCTTTGCAGATCATGTGCCGAGCACCAGATCCACGACACACAATGCACTCACGGCGATGATCTTCGTGCTATTACGGGGACATGGGTGAGTGTCGAGCTCGAGAAAGCTATTCAACACGGTTATCGCGTGGTGAAAATACACGAGATCTGGCATTTTCCAGAGACATCTGACACATTGTTCAGAGACTATGTCAAAACGTTCCTCAAACTAAAACAGGAAGCCTCGGGCTACCCTGTCAATGTAGTGACAGAGAGCGAAAAACAATCTTACGTATCTGATTATCTCGATAAGGAGGGGATTCAGTTGGATCCTTCTAAAATAAATCATAATTCTGCAAAAAGATCCATAGCGAAACTAATTTTAAATACGCTCTGGGGTAGGTTTTGTCTCAGATCTCACCTACCACACACTGAGCTTCTGACAGACTCACAAGAGTTCAGCAAGCTTTTATTCAGTCGCGCACACGTATTACTTCACTTCTCCTTCGTATCTGAAACGGTGGGATTAATTCAATGGAGTTCTCCTACTCAAGACCCCTGCCCAACACGCGATGTTAACATTTTCATCTGGGCTTTTACCACTGCGTATGCTCGTTTAGCCCTCTACAATCTTTTGGAAAAATTAGGGCGACGTGTTCTGTATGTCGATACAGATTCCGTTGTTTTTGTTTCAAAACCCGAGGATTGGGTCCCTGAGACGGGTCCGTATTTAGGACAGCTAACGAGCGAGTTAGATTCTGACGAACATATTATTCAATTCGTTTCGTCCGGTCCGAAATCTTATGCTTTTAAAACAAACAAGGGCCGTTCATGTCTCAAAGCTAAAGGGATCACGTTAACAGCAGAGAACGCTGAAATAGTGACGTTAGACAGTCTCACTGCCCTTGTGCGTGGTTATGTTGAGACAGGTGACAAGTTGCACCTGTCAGCACACACACACACCATTATTCGCAACAAACGTCACCTCACCTTATCTAACAGATCACATCTGAAAAAAATCTCAGTGGTGTATGACAAGCGTGTGCTTCAACCAGACTTTACAACGCTGCCTTACGGGTTCTAGTCATATTTTTGAAAATATGTGTGAAACAGATGTGTTCGACTCGAGGTTAATTCACCCATTTTCAGCAATTGTCGCCGGCCCGTCAAGTAGCGGAAAGACTTTTTTTGTGAAGACTCTGATGTATAATTCAGAAAAAATGTGTTCTGTCAAGTTTGATAATTTTGTGTACGTGTATACATCCTGGCAGCCGATGTATGATGAAATGTTACATAGTTTTGATATTAAATTCATTGAAGGCATACCAAAGACATTGGTCGATGGATCCTTATTTCCTTCTGGTAAAACTTTGCTTCTCGTGTTGGACGATGTTATGACTTTAGCCGCTTCTAACGCTGAGGTGGAAAAGATTTTTACACAATATATACATCATAATAAGATTAGCTGTCTTTTGTTAATACAGAATCTGTTTTTCCAGGATAAATCTACCAGAACGATAGGTCTCAATACAAATTATTTAATAATATTTAAAAACCCGTGTGATAAACAACAGATTGGTGTTTTAGGGAGGCAGATGTATCCGGGGAATACAAAGTTTTTTATTGAAGCCTATCAGGATTCAACCGAGCGTCCTTACGGCTACTTATTAATAGATTATAAAGCACAGACGCCTGAAAAATTTCGCCTCAGAACGGATTTGCTGTCAGACTACCCGGTGGTGTACGTTCAAAAGTAACAATGAGCGGAAGGCTTTCCAGAAACCTCTACCTCTTAAAGTTATTATACAAGAGCTCGCCTAAGCAGCAGCGTGTTATTCTTCACTCTTCCCCAGACGAGTTGATATTAGCTCTATGTGAAGTAGCTCTCAATATTCTTCATGGAAAGATCCCTCTAACTGTGAAACAGCACAGGGTTTTAAAAAGAAGAAGAAATGAAATCAAGTATGTAGCGAATAAAAAGATCAATATTAGCAGGAAGAGACATATGATTAATCAAAAAGGGGGGTTTTTGCTTCCCCTCCTCAGTGTGGCTCTCCCATTCATAACTAGTCTAATAACTAGAAACTGAAGAGGAAAAAAAATGCAACATACCGAGAAATTATATCTTGTGCCAAAACATCAGCTGGATAAACTAAGAAGCACACCGGCTCATGAGAATATCCAATCGACTGTGGAGAATGATCTGGATTCATCAATTAGAGAAATATTACAGAGACATGATTTGAACACTTACGAAAAATCCAAACTCTACACTAATGTTCTACAACGATTCTTGAGCGTGGTAAAACACGGGGATATAGAAAGTAACTCTCTAACTCTTACACTACCGGCACATGCGACACCTGCCACCTCCCACATCCCTGAACTTAAGAATGATGACGTCAGTGATGACACAATCGAGTCAGAAGTTTTAGCCAATATTCCTCAGAGAAGCTTAAAAAATGTGAAATATATTATGGATAAAATGTCCAAAGCCAAACACTTGTCTTCATGGACAGTTGACGGGGAATTTGTTCACAAAGGCAAAATCATTCCCGGGTCCCATATATTTGATCTGATAAAGAGCATAACATCACCACATGATGCATGAGAACCGACGCCCTGTAGGCTGGCATGAGTTTGTGGATGCATTTGGGGCATTAAAGATTCCTTATTCGACTATAACCAATCACAATCTAAGGCGAATGATTGAATCGGTTAAAAGAAAAACCCAGGCGGATGACTCTGGTGCTGCACCTAAGTCTTTGAAAAAACAACACAGGCAGAGACACCCACACGTCCCCGATGAAGATGTATTTAATTCACCCAGGCTAGATGTAAAACAATGGTTGGATTTTTAACAATGATATGTAATGAGATTGTTTTTGTTTACAAAATATTGTCGTGTATGTTATTGTACAACATATTGTATGCAACCTGTATCTGATGTATTGGTTTTATTGTTTTTGATGTTAAATAAAGAAGGAAAAACGAAATTATTCAGTTGTTTATGACTGGTTTATTCATTTCATTTCATATACATATTCTTTATTTATTCATTACACAGGAATTAATAAGACTGGAACATTTTACCAGACTGTACACATTGGATACATTTAAATCTTTTATTATTGCAAACACTGGGTTTCAATGTTTTCACAAAAAGAGAGACCATAGCATCATTTCTTAACAGATAATCGTTATGGTAAAATTCCATTATATTTTCATACTCAACACCTCGTGAAATATGATATAGAAAAAATAAACAATGCTCCCCACAGGTGACTGACGTAAAATCTTGGACTTGTCTGATAGAATGATGAACTTGTGTAGAATTGTTTCTTAGAAAGTCGCTAATGGATGAAGGAAAAAAATCTGAATCCGGAGGATTCCCGAAGCTGTCAAAAAAACAAGCGAGTCCGTTTCGATCTATGTACATAGCTAACCAGTGGTGTCCCGGTTCATCCGATGGATCAGTATTACAAATTAGTAGAGCAGGTACATTTTTCAAAGTTTCTTTGGGGAGATGGTCGGAGGGGAGTACTCCTAAAAAATTTACATTACACGCTATGGCATCCATAATTTCCGTCAGCTCGATCGTATTCATTTCAAGCCCTTTAATAGTGCTCTGCAAGCACCTGTCTCCGATGAGATATTTCCAGGAGAGAATCGTACGTTGCATAAATCAAAATATTTACGGTGTGTTCTAGAGGTTCTCTAAACCGTGCTTCTAATCTAATATTTCCTGATTTAATCAATGACACATGGCTCCCACACTCATCATCCGGGCTGAGGTTAAAGGCGAAAATCGTATACCCGTTCAGAAAATCCTCTCTGTTGATACTCAATGGTATATTTTTCAGATGTCTTCCGGTTGCGGAAATCAATTGATAAAATTCTCTAACGGCATTTGCTAAATTAAATTCCGGCTGAAAGGGGCGATTCGGGACGTTAACCCCGTCTGAGCTCAAGGAAAGATATTCTAAATTAAAGTGTTTAAAGGCAAAGGGGTTTTTATCGTATGCACCTGTGAAAGCAGAATTATCCGTCATCGCTATAATGATGGATTTCGGCAATGTGCCGAGGAAGATATTTTCATGGTTTGAGACGCGCGCCCCAGTCGGTATGGAGAAGTTCTTCACGCAAACTCTGTCAATAGGATATTTAGCCGTGGCTGACAGTAAGGCTTGAGCGTGCCCCAAGCGGAGGGAGGGGGAAACTGACACTCTCTTGATAAAAAGAGAAGCTGAGATTATTTTTTGTTTATAATCGATCGCGTCCCCACGCATAAGACAGAACGCGTCTTTCGCTCTAGTTAAACGAATACGAATATCGACAGCGTTCAATAGTAATTTCGGCTGAAAAAATATATCGCTGTGTATTGGACCGAGCAATTCCACGTCATTGCTCCCCTCTGTGAAAGCAGCTCTTTTCGTTAAACCTGCATTACTACCAGCTGGATTTGTATCATCCATATGACCGGCTGTATCTTTGTAAAACAATCCGCCTGAAAAGTTATTCTCCAGGGTCTCTTTTCCATAATTAGTGAGCATCTCAAGAATACATCTGTACGGATACGTATTGGACGATTGTGACACTAGTCGATCTCCGAGGGAGACATCGACCTGTGAGAATATCGTCGCAGACGGGTAGTTGATCAAACCCACCGGGGCTCCTTGGGGTATATCAGTTCCATCTGGCAGAGTTATTTTGACACGTGTATATAACAATGTGTTATTCAAATCTGTGTAATCTTCGCCTGTCCCCGCGATGAAAAATTCAATCGGCGAAGAATCATTAATAGCTGCCACAGGCGGGATTTCCACATAAGTGTATTTTTCAATAGATGTCTGCGTTAAAGGAAGGGTAAAAATGTCCAATTCTGATTTGATGCACTCGTCCGACATACTATGAATCAGCGACATGATTTAGAAAATAGTATTGGTTCGTCTTTTCAAACTTGTAGATCTTTTCACAGTCTTCTTGCGACTTCGTCTGATTTTTGCAACTGAGGATTTCTTGGCGTTGCGTCTAGTCTTCTTTATGGCGTGACCACGCCCTCTCCTCATACGGGTCCCTGGTGGTTTCAAGCCTTTTCGCTGCATGACCATGAACCCGTGACCGCTCTGTCCTTCGGTGTTATCTTTATTATTATATGACCTTGATAGCGCGCTCGTAACCACATCGCTTACTATGTTTTTTGCTGCAGCTTTTATGTGGGGTTTTGCTATACTAAAACCCCTCCTTAGAAATGGAACTGCCATACGGTATAATCCACGGAACAAACCCCCGATTCCTGATCCGAAACCAGAACCATACATAACCCCCGTTCCGCTAAAACCTTGGATGGACCCACCACTTTGTGCTTGGTAATATGATATGTAGCGGTGAGGGTCTTCTTGGTACGGTGTGAGATAAGCCATTTTTTTAAAACAAATGTTTTCTCACCAGTCTAAAGTGTAGCTTCGTCACAACTTTTCCGTAGGTGAATCGCACGTCTTTATTTTGATCGTCTTTAATCTCAATTTCAATATCTGATATATAGTTTTTATTAAGACGCACGTAATGAGATTTGTCGTATCTTACGCTGACTGATGTCCTAGTGTTCGGTTCAATATGTACCGCCTCTAATAAGGGGACATATGCGTTCCCCACTGATTGATATTCTATTATATCTATGTATACAAATAATGTATAAAACCCTCCACTTATATCTGCCTGGAATGGTGCGTATATGATGCTCCTCACACCCTGGTGTTCATCCGAAGTGTTTGCATTTTCTATAGAAACACCGGGTTTTAATCCTAGAATGACGGCTAGCTTTCCGTGAAATGTTAGAGATGCTTTCTGAGATGTTTTCAGAAACACCTTATTTTTTATATGATCGTAGCCTAGATGTACCCGTGATGGAAGAGTTGCGTTTATTTCCTTAAGTAATGCTGAAATATCCTCAAAATAACCGTATTTTATATTATTATGGTCCGTAGATATTTTTAGGGCTTTCCGGAAAGTTTGGATATTAACATCACCCTGCGGTTTACGCTCATCCTCTTTCAAACATTCCTCGCATTCAAATGTAAAACCAGCGTCTTCCTCGTTGAAAGTGTACCAGGTTTTAGGGTAGTGAAACTCAACCAGGGCCACTTCCCATAATCCTTTTAAATGTATGGCTTTTGCCAGTCTAGTTCTGTAATTAGATATGCGATTCTCGGGGTAAACATCCCCGGATGCATTGCAGGGGAGCGTGACGTAGAACCCCTCCTCTGACATCATGGATACTTTGCATAAATGACAGCGTCTGTCTCTCACGCTAGCCCTTTAAGGGAGCTTTTAGATCAATCACGTGTTTTTCACGAATCCAACTGTTGAATTTTGACGGCCACCCAAACCATTTCACCAAAACGTATGAGACTTTTCCACGGCGTTTTTTATCGAGAATTTTCTCGACCTTAAACGATTTATCATCACTCACAATAATTTTTTGGAGTTCTTTTTCGTAAAAAAAACCCTGTATTATCTCCCCATCATAGTCCTGTAATTTATACATCGCTACTTCCCTGGGTATACAAGAAGCTATAGTAAAGTATTCCTCTGTATAGTTCTGCTCATATCCTTTGGTAAATATATTCCGCACTTTAGATATTCTTACCACGTCACCGACTGAGAATTTAAAGGCCGGCTTCTCTTTACGTATTTTCCCGTATAAATTGTTGAACACAATGGGTTCGTTTTCTTTATTCACGTCCAAGGGTCGCATTTTTATGGACTTGTGATAACTGGAATTATACCCCTCTGTCAAATCTTGCAAAATATCACAGTAACGTTTGGAATTTATCGATGTAAGATATCTCCACATTCGTCCCTTTAAAGTTCTATTAAACCTTTCGACCACACTCGCTTTTAATTCAGAAGCGGTTGCAAAATGTGTTATATTATATTTTTTCATCATCTGTTGAAAAGGTTTATTGAAAAACTCTGTCCCCTTATCAGTCTGTAGTTTGATAGGTATTCGCCCCTCTTTCAAAACAGACAAAAATGCTTTTGTCACTTCAGAAGCAGATTTATTTCGTAACAGCCTTGTCCAGGCATATTTTGAGAAAATATCAATGATAGTTAAAATATATTTAATATTATCATTCTCTTTAGCGTACGCAGACATATCGACTAGATCGGCCTGAAATTGTTGGTCTTTCCCATAAACCATCACACGGTTGCGCTTATATTTTATTGGTGCAGTTCGATGGAGAGTGTATGCATCTTGACTAGAAAGCCACCTGGACACTTCATTATCAGATAACCTTACACCGTGTTGTTCTAATACAGCTTGTTTTAATCTGTTTTTACCTCCCAAAGCTCCAGAATTGGCAGGATCGTAGTATATTTTCTTCATTAGTTCTGCCATGTTAACGCTGCGAGTCTCAGTCAATAATGAGTCAAGTTACACATTTGTTCAGTATTAAAATATTTTTTTATTTTCACAATATAAAGTCACAACATTTTTATTTTCCAAACAAAGATTTTTTATTTTCACAATATAAAGTCACAACATTTTTATTTTTCACACAAAGATTTTTTATTTTCACAATATAAAGTCACAACATTTTTATTTTTCAGACATTTTTTATTTTCACAATATAAAGTCACAACATTTTTATTTTCCAAACAAAGATTTTTTAATTTTCACAATATAAAGTCACAACATTTTTTTTTTTTCCACAATATTAAGTCACAAACATGTGTAATATTAATTATATCCCGTAAAACAAAAAATAAAATTTCACAGACATTTCAAAATTCTTCTCCAAAATGTATTCGACTAAAAAATCAATAATATTACATACATCCGGATCTTCATTAGTTAAAAAACTACAAACATCAGTTACATACGTACAAATACAAAGTATATCTCCTATTCTAAGAGTGTTCTGGTTTTCAGACATTTGATTGAGAACGTTTTTGATAATGGCATAGGTTGTGTTGTCACAGTTTACAGAGATGTTTACCATGTCATTCCAGCCATTCGATAATCCCTGCACGTCGTCCATTAATTCCATTAGTCGTTTTTCATCAGGGCTTGTGTTGGTATTTGTAATCCAATTATTCCGGATAATCCTGTGGAGTAGGTTAGATATTCCATATTTAACACGTGATTTAAAGAAATATTTTGTAATCCAAGCGGTGCAACACAAGTTCCCCATTTTCTGTTGTTTTCAGTGGATTCAGGTTTTTTAGTAGATTTTAGTGGTCTTCACTGGTGTTCAGCTGATTCAGGCTTTTTCAGGGTTTTCTGCAACGGTACGTTTCCAGTTATCCACAGCTGTGTAAATGATCTCCTCGCATGATTCATCAATCAATTTCTCACGGATGGAAGATAATTGCTCCACGATGTACATCTCATCTCTTAGATCGAATAAAATGACCTCAACAGCACCTAGGATCCTCTGTAGATCGGGCCTGGCTCCATAATTACGTAAAGCTCCAGCCAAAATGTTTTTCAGGTCAGGCGTGAGGATTTTCAGTCTTATTTCTTCAAAACATCCGAAGAAATAATAAGCAGAGGGTTCAAACAAGCAGCTATGTCTCGTTTGTGAAGGGTGGTCCACAGTACATCCGTCGCAGTCTTTCTTCATCCGTTTGTCGATCAAATTTTCCAGAATGACAGGTCACCGGATTATCAAGGCTATTTTGGCTGTCTCCCCGAGACAGCCGTCCATCACGTCGCAGGTTGTGTCTGGTGCGTCATTATCCACCACAGGTGTTACAAATCCATGTTTTGTAAGGAAAGTCAAATTATGATATCCAAGTTCACTGCAGAATTTATTTATCCATTCAATGGTTTTCTGCGGTAATCCATTTACTCCAGGCAATAATCCATTTTTTTGTAAATCCACCAGAATTTTCCCAAACAGTTGAGATGAAGAAGAGGAGGCGGCATCACTTTGTTGAGACATCGCTGGGGTTTGAATGAGGGAGAGTCTTTGGGGAGAGGGCTTTTGAATGCTTGTATTGAGTAGGTGGAGTTAAGTAGACACCCCTCCTACTAGGTGTGGCCCACTCAGGGTGGAACAATTTTGTTTTTATGCTGTTATAGCGGTCGTACGCATCGGTCCATTTGAAGAGTTGATTGATTTTAGAAAAAATATCCTCCATCACAGATAAATCTTTCCACTGAAACATGAATTTTAAATCATAAAATTTCAGGTGTTCATCCTCCGAAATTGGCCAGCGGGCTTCAGGTGCGTTTTTTCCAAAATCACTGGAAAGAATATAGATGTAATCCTCGGGATATTTATTAATCTGGTCCGCCAGAATTCGGTATCTAGTCCCGGTACATATTTCAGTTCCAGCCCACTCCGCGATGAACAGTGGGACGTCCGCTCCGTCCTTCAAGTCTGGCCAGACCTTCGAATAAAATAAAATCCAATCCGTTTCGCCAAATATCAGATCAGGATCCGTTCTTGAATTTGTAGTGAATCTCTCATCATCATCCACATTAGCCAGTCTGATATCTCTGTGGTGTTTCTCATAAGCATACGTACACGCGCGTCCTCCAGATAAGTGAAAGGTATATTCCACGCGATCCTCCTGCTCGTGAAGAAATCGTGTTAAACACAGTCCGCGTGATCCTCATTTTTTCCGGGGGGCTAAAGTCAAATCCTTCATAGCCTCTGTAATCCTTCTTTCGGGAGTTTTTAAGGGTGATGCCATAGCCATTGTAGATTATCTGATTTCCAATAACCACAACTACTATTTGATCACCTGGTTTTTTATTTTATGTACACCTGCTTCAGGGAGGGGAATTCCCCTGAGTGATGTCATCATCAGCGCCATTTTTCCCCACCCCCTAAAATTTGAATTAACCTCTCAGGTTTGAGAGGGGAGTGTTAGTGGGTGTGGTCTGTTTGAGGCAGTGCATCCTGTTTGACCGATCATTTCTCAGTTAAACTTTGAAGTGAGTGGACGCGTTTTTGTCCACGGAGAACCAAAGGTAATTTAGTTTTTCCCACAGTGGTCACGTGGTGTGGGCGGGGTAGGGGAGGAGTCTGTGTCTGTCTCTCTGCAGGCTCAACACAACGTCATTCGATTCACAACTCCGCCAGGACTGGACGCAGGTTTTTACTTTCCTCCATGAGAGGTGAAGGAGTACACTTTTGTGTATATTTAAAACGAACGGTATGTAAAAAAAAACCTTAGTCTTTTTAACAAGTTGTTTGTAGTTTGTGTTTGATGTAACAGTTTGAAACTAATTTTGTGTTTTATGTAAATGCAATAGTTTTTTTTCCAAATCTGAAATGGACACGTTTTGTGTAAATTATTGATTTCTTTACATCTTTAAAATGTCTTGACATCTTAAAATAACACTAACTCTTTTTTGGACAACTTTTAGAGAAAAAATGCAATTTAAACTTATCGATGCTTTAACGTTTTAAAAGTGATAAAAGATTTCATATGTAATGAAATTACGTCTTCTTTAATAAAATAAAAAACACTAATATCATCTCTGACTCTGTCTTTATTATACATTTCTTTTAAAAAGTTAACATCACTTAGAACTTCTGTGCGTTGGGGAAATTTTCCCACGCTTCAGATGTTCAAACCATAAGGGGCGTTACACATGTCCAATTTTCCCATGGTGTACATACATCATCCATAAGGGGAGGAGCTAGCGTGGGAAAATTCCCACGCTTCAGATGTTCAAACCATAAGGGGGTTACACATGTCCAATTTTCCCATGGTGTACATACACCACCCATAAGGGGGAGGAGCTAGCGTGGGAAAATTCCCACGGTCAAAAGGGGCGTGGCTTGGAGGGCAATAAACCTGTCAGTTTGACGAGTGCTGCCCTCTATCCTCTCTCTCACACAGAATTGACGTGCTACATGTAAACAATATCCTTCGTTGTATTTTCCTGTAAAATAATGGCGTTTATTTGGAATTATTCAGCCTTTCATGAACAGGAAGAAACGAATGCACAAACAGGAATCTCATTGGCTGGCGTGCACCTATTACTGTGCCTATTTTGATTTCAGCAAATCAGTTTGAATGACCGCTGACAACGTGATTAATATTAGTGCAGTTTATTTTTATTAGTTGAAGAATTCGTGGTAATATTATCTTATCAACTCAAATTACTGAAGTTCTATCAGTAAATCATTATTTGTAAATTTTTTGTAATCTGAAGACATGGTTGGGATAATTACTTTTGCTGTTTCTGCTATTTTTACCACTGTTTGCACAATGAGTGTATGAATAAATACAGAATCGGTTTACATTTAAAACTTGTCATTGATTTGAATTATTATTGTTTGTATTGTGTGATGTTTCTCAGCACAGTTGCACTATTTAAACATTACCTGCACTTTTACAGAAGACAATTATATCTGCAACTTTTCCATTTCTGAAAAGGCTGGTGTGGAATTTTACATAAAAAAATAAATGTATATATATTATGTATTATAGGATCCTATTTGATGACATGTACGTTTTACTTAAGATCATTGTTTGTTTTTCTGAGTCCTCACTTGTATCCAAAAACATGGGGAATGATACTACATTTATCGTCATTGATATCGTTATCGCAATAAATACTAGAAAATATCGGGATACATTTTTAAGTCCATATCGCCCATCCCTACTATTGAGTGCTTCTGCCCTGGGGGCAGCGCGTTAAACACTAATAATAACACAGTGATATGAACCTATTGAGTACTTCTGCCCTGAGGGCAGTGCGTTAAACACTAATAATAACACAGTGATATGAACCTATTGAGTACTTCTGCCCTGAGGGCAGTGCGTTAAACACTAATAATAACAAAGTGATATGAACCTATTGAGTACTTCTGCCCTGAGGGCAGTGCGTTAAACACTAATAATAACACAGTGATACGAACCTATTGAGTACTTCTGCCCTGAGGGCAGTGCGTTAAACACTAATAATAACAAAGTGATATGAACCTATTGAGTACTTCTGCCCTGAGGGCAGTGCGTTAAACACTAATAATAACACAGTGATATGAACCTATTGAGTACTTCTGCCCTGAGGGCAGTGCGTTAAACACTAATAATAACAAAGTGATATGAACCTATTGAGTACTTCTGCCCTGAGGGCAGTGCGTTAAACACTAATAATAACACAGTGATATGAACCTATTGAGTGCTTCTGCCCTGAGGGCAGTGCGTTAAACACTAATAATAACAAAGTGATATGAACCTATTGAGTACTTCTGCCCTGAGGGCAGTGCGTTAAACACTAATAATAACATAGTGATATGAACCTATTGAGTGCTTCTGCCCTGAGGGCAGTGCGTTAAACACTAATAATAACAAAGTGATACGAACCTATTGAGTGCTTCTGCCCTGAGGGCAGCGCGTTAAACACTAATAATAACACAGTGATACGAACCTATTGAGTGCTTCTGCCCTGAGGGCAGTGCGTTAAACACTAATAATAACACAGTGATACGAACCTATTGAGGGCAGCGCGTTAAACACTAATAATAACACAGTGATACGAACCTATTGAGTGCTTCTGCCCTGAGGGCAGTGCGTTAAACACTAATAATAACACAGTGATACGAACCTATTGAGGGCAGCGCGTTAAACACTAATAATAACACAGTGATACGAACCTATTGAGTGCTTCTGCCTTGAGGGCAGTGCGTTAAACACTAATAATAACAGCGATACGAACCTATTGAGTGCTTCTGCCCTGAGGGCAGCGCGTTAAACACTAATAATAACACAATGATATGAACTTATTGAGTACTTCTACCCTGAGGGCAGCGCGTTAAACACTAATAATAACACAGTGATATGAACCTATTGAGTGCTTCTGCCCTGAGGGCAGTGCGTTAAACACTAATAATAACAGCGATACGAACCTATTGAGTGCTTCTGCCCTGAGGGCAGCGCGTTAAACACTAATAATAACACAGTGATATGAACCT
Source organism: Gobio occitaniae (assembly GCA_033150135.1). NCBI lineage: Eukaryota > Metazoa > Chordata > Actinopteri > Cypriniformes > Gobionidae > Gobio > Gobio occitaniae. Next base: position 166,499 of record JARQWZ010002468.1, on the reverse strand, counting down.
ATTGAGTGCTTCTGCCCTGAGGGCAGCACGTTAAACACTAATAATAACACAGTGATACGAACCTATTGAGTGCTTCTGCCCTGAGGGCAGTGCGTTAAACACTAATAATAACACAGTGATACGAACCTATTGAGTGCTTCTGCCCTGAGGGCAGCACGTTAAACACAAATAATAACACAGTGATACGAACCTATTGAGTGCTTCTGCCCTGAGGGCAGTGCGTTAAACACTAATAATAACACAGTGATACGAACCTATTGAGTGCTTCTGCCCTGAGGGCAGCACGTTAAACACAAATAATAACACAGTGATATGAACCTATTGAGTGCTTCTGCCCTGAGGGCAGCACGTTAAACACTAATAATAACACAGTGATATGAACCTATTGAGTACTTTTGCCCTGAGGGCAGCGCGTTAAACACAAATAATAACACAGTGATATGAACCTATTGAGTACTTTTGCCCTGAAGGCAGCGTGTTAAACACTAATAATAACACAGTGATACAAACCTATTGAGTGCTTCTGCCCTGAGGGCAGCACGTTAAACACTAATAATAACAAAGCGATACGAACCTATTGAGGGCAGTGCGTTAAACACTAATAATAACACAGCGATACGAACCTATTGAGGGCAGCGCGTTAAACACTAATAATAACAAAGCGATACAAACCTATTGAGTGCTTCTGCCCTGAGGGCAGCGCGTTAAACACTAATAATAACAGCGATACGAACCTATTGAGTGCTTCTGCCCTGAGGGCAGCGCGTTAAACACTAATAATAACACAGTGATATGAACCTATTGAGTACTTTTGCCCTGAAGGCAGCGCGTTAAACACTAATAATAACACAGTGATACAAACCTATTGAGTGCTTTTGCCCTGAGGGCAGCGCATTAAACACTAATAATAACAAAGCGATACGAACCTATTGAGGGCAGCGCGTTAAACACTAATAATAACACAGCGATACGAACCTATTGAGGGCAGCGCGTTAAACACTAATAATAACACAGCGATACGAACCTATTGAGGGCAGCGCGTTAAACACTAATAATAACAAAGCGATACAAACCTATTGAGTACTTCTGCCTTGATATCATCTGAATTTTTGCATCAGCTCCACAGACAGCGAGCAGTTTTGGAAAAGCATTTTTTACTGCAGTGACACGGTAACACTTTGCATTAGTTAACATGAACTAACCGTGAACAACATCTCTGTTCAGCATTAGTTCATCTTTGTTAACGTTAGTTCATAATATCCAGCTGTTCATGGTTTGTTCATGTTAGTTCACAGTGCATTAATGTTAGTAAGATTTTAATAATGCATTAGTAAATGTTGAAATTAAAATTAACAAAGATAAATAAATGCTTTATAAGTGCAGTTCATTATTAGTTCATGTTAACAAATGTAGTTAACTAATGTATACCTTATTAAGTGTTACCAGTGACACCATAAGCAGCTTTGATGTGGTCGAGCGATGAAGCAGTCAAATTAAAATGCATGTGATAGGACATTTAGACCAGTGTTTCCCAATCTTTTTTCAGACATGGCACCCTTTGAAAATGTTCTCCAATTTGTGGCACCCCCTCGCATACGTTACGTTAGGGGTGTAACGGTACAGTTTGCTCACGGTTCGGTTTGTATCACGGTTTTAGGTTCACGGTTTCGGTACGGTTCAGTATTTCCTATGTTCAGGGAAAAAATAACTACTGTCAAATAAAAATAAAGAAAATAATAAGAACAAATAATTTAAATACAAGCAGCAGCACAAATAAATACTATTGAGCAAAGATACTAATAAAATAAACTATGCTTTTCAGGTTTTTCAGGTAGGCCTATATCTATCATTAGTTTTCAGGTACAGAAATTGATCAAATGTAAAATAACATAGCATATTTGACTGTATAAATGAAAGATTAATCCTATTAAACTTACAAAAGCTATTCAATCAAGAGCAGTGAGTGATGTCCTTGTCTTTTGTTGTTTGACATTAAACAGACAGCAGTAAAGGCTACTGCCGCTTTAAGACTGCCCCTTTAAGACCTAAAGCTCGGATATGCGTCGTCTTTCTCGACTGTATAAAGTTTACTTAAGGCATACAGACTATGTCTGCTAGAATACTCATCAAGATGGACATGTTGACATACTTAGTTAACTAATTTATACCTTATTAAGTGTTACCAGTGATACCATAAGCAGCTTTGATGTGTTCGAGCGATGAAGCAGTCAAATTAAAATGCATGTGATAGGACATTTAGACGATGATTATTAGCTCTGTGCATTTCTAATGTTTGCTAATTATCTTAGTAAACGTTGGAGGATGTTGACATTTTAACAACATTGAAAGTAAATACACTAACCTTGTTATGAATGCATTCTCTCCAGATCAGCGATAACGGCTCAGTCTGGGGGATTCCCTCCACACGTACAAAACTCTTGGCCCGCCTCTGCTTCAATTTCATTGGTTGAATCTGTAAACCAATCATTTTCCTTTCTGCCCTCAGAACATGTTTGAGTAAGTAAAACTCCCATCTGCATTGACAGCAGGCAGCCTGTATGCAAATGTTTTGGCAGTGATACACCTGTGTACAGTAATAGGTACGCACTACGCAGATAAAAAAAATGCTTGACTTTCACCCACTTCTAGTCTTCCTTCTCGTCCTAAGTAAGTGGTTTTTATATTTGACACAGTTTCGGATCGTTATTACATACGTGTTTAACCATTACTTGAACAGCAAATCTATTTTAACAGGTGCAACTGAGATGTCACAAGCAACAACGGCAGGATTTCGTCTATGCTTTCCTGAATGGATGAACGCCAGTCAAGTGAAAGTCAGCTGTGAGAAAAAAAATGTTGCGAACGCAACACAGATTGCACAGTATTGTGATGGTCAGATTAAGAGCTGTCGACAAATGAACAAAACCGGAGTGGCACTGGAAAAGGAGAAGGAGGGAATATGTCTAAACGTCACCAACGACTCGTATAATTTGTGGAAATGCGACGCACAGAGTTTCATTGATGACCAGGAGAACAAGAAAAATTTTACCATCGACTTTAGCAACCGTAAGAAATGTCTTCAATATCTTCCATTTTACGCAGACCGAGTAATATCCCTGTAAAAAGTTTCACTTTAGCTACATCTGACGCACTGTAAAAACTATAAAGCCCCGCCTTCTTTGATTTGATTGTTGTTTCGACCCAAAATAGGGACCTAAGAGCTATTCAGGAAAGTAGCAAAACAAATCGCAAAGGCAAGGGAAATAAAAAGATAACATTTATGTCATAGAACAGTATAAATAGGTGTTGCTTAAAAACACAATGTATTTTGCGATGACGTGATTGAACCAGTGCCAGTTCTGTCAGCATCTCGGATGCTTCATGTTGAATGACTGGCCCTTTGCCATTAATCCCTGTTTTTCTAGTTTATCTGGTTTTCCATATCCATGTTTCTCAGTTATGTCATCCTATTGATGCATTAATGTTCAGCAGAACCGATGAGAGCATTGATAGTCTTTTTTCCCTATAATAACGTGTGATTACTGCTTTTAGGGATGTGACGGTGAGGAAATTTTCCCACCGGTTAATTGATGTGTGACAACACCGGTAATACCGGTATCACCGGTGGAGGCTTTTAAATCATTAATTCTATCTAACCGAAAGTAACATACACGACCGCTCTGAACTGAAAACGCGCCAGTGCGCACACACCGTGAATGACAGCTCGTCTGTAAATGCGCGCTCTGTGAGGCCATGGGTGCGTCTCAATCAGTTCCCTAGTTCAGTAGTCAGGGCACTGATCAAGCATTGATCAGTATATGATTGAAATGCACGCCATGAATGAATAACAGTTCGTCCATAAAGCCTTGCTTATACTCGACGCGCCCGCACGAGCGCGAGGGTGCGCGCGGCAAAAATAAATGCGGCCGTGCACATTTTGCTTTCGGTTTTGAATTAGCGCTAATTCGGCTGCGGGTTGCTTGAATTGTGGGTTCATTAGCCTATTATTTTTTATGAAAAACACAACAACAAAACAAATGACAAACTCCCTTAAATAGGCGCTTTTACGTTTCGCTTTGAAACCAGATCTTCCGCGATCATCTCAGTCAGCTCCTCAATCTTAAATCTGATGAATGACTCCTGCCGCTGCCCAGACTCACGGTCGGATCCTGCTTTATTAAGCAGATACGTTCAGTTTTTGTTTGTATTGTCTGTTTTCTAACTGAGCTAAATTATTTTATTACTATAAAAAAATCAAAAAGACAGTGGGCGGTGCCACGGTGGGCAAGTGATGTAACCGGTGTTGAGTCTGGACACCGGTAACACCGGCAACACCGACTATCGTAGCAAGCCTACTGCTTATTTGTGGTGATCTCTTAAGTAGGTCTAGTACATGAGCCATGTGTGGCCATTAAATACCAGGAAAATGAATAAACTACCAGACAGGGCCGGCCCAAGCCCTTATGGGGCCCTAAGCAGAATTTTATTTGGGGGCCCCTCTGCCACCAATACGATTGACTATTGTCAATTCTTGATAATTTGCACACCCAGTATCAATGTTAGTTGTAGCTGTGTTGCTTTCATCATGTCTGGCTGTCATGTTTTTACCCTTATACGGTTTTTAATTGTAACAGTAGAAAACCCACAAGAGTGATCAGGCGTTAATATTCAAAGCCTTATTACAGTACTACAGTTCAGACTGGGATTTGTACTTAAGAGACTTTTTTTTTTTTATGCTGAATATGCTCACTTTTCCCCAGGATTCTTTGATGAATAGAAGGTTCAAAAGAACAGCATTTCTCTGAAATAGAAAGCTTTCAAAAATAAAAATAAAAATCCTAAAAATATTGTACACAACTGTTTTCAACACTGATAATCATACATGTTTGTTGAGTATCAAATCATCATATTAGAATGAATTGTGAAGGATCATGTGACACAAGACTGGAGTAATGATGATAAATTCAGCTTTGATCACAGGAATAAATTACTTGGCACTAAAAGTGGTTCTTTGTCGTAATCTTAGGGGCACCACTTTTGGTGCTATATAGCCCATATCTTAACAGGTTCTGTATATGGTAGCGGTGCTATATAGCACCAGTCAGCGGTGCTCTATAGTGGTTACCTTATGATCACGGGCCAAGAACCACTTTTAGTGCTATATAGCACCTTTTTTTTAAGAGTGTACTATATTCACATAGAAAACAGCTGTTTTACATAATAATTATTATTTTTCTTTTAAAAACAAGAAATGTTGATTTCTTTCAAACATAAAACAGAGCTTTTATTTTGGCACATTCGACTGTGTAGAAAGAACCTTTTTATTTTGTAAATAAAAACTTCCAAAATATAGGCTACACAACTTAGGCTATAATTCCAAGGGGACGATATAGCACTTGCAGAAAAACACTTTTACTGAGAAACTGGAAGCTATGCTTTAGCCTACTCCGTCCAAAACATGCAGCACATCAGACAATATTTTCGCACTTAACTAAACAACATCACATTCTCAAATCCATCCATACATAAAAAGGTTACCGGGCAACTGACGAGTACATTTTAGCGCTGATTTTTCTCGCACTTTAGACTTTGAACCCTGGCTAACAAGCGAATAGTGTCTGATGGCGCTGCGAGCTTGTGCAATGCTGTCAGAATCAATCCGTGCATATATTAGAAAACGTAACTGTAGTAAAGCTTGTTTGTACGGGAAGAAGGAGCCGGGAACCGGCGAATATTCAACCAGTTTTAATCAAAAATAAAGACAAAATAAAATGGCGGCGGCAGCCCCTCGCGGTCGACTGCCGCCTACACACAAACACAAAATGAAAATAATAAGCTGCAGCCCCTTGCGGTCGACTGCAGCAACACATAACAAAACGTAAATAAAATACAACATAAAGTCCAGGCCTGGTCCTCTCTCGTCCCTCACTGTCGTCGCTCCTCCTTTATAGTCCCTCACTCCTCCGCGAGGGCCGAGATCGCTGCGGCGCGCAGCTGGCGCTCATCCTCTCTGATGAGCGCCGCCTCGTCCAGCCCTCACGGTCCCTCGGCCTCGCTGCTCGCCACATACCCCCAACGCCCTTCGCAGGCCGGGGGGTACTCCCGAGCCTGCGCTCTACTCCCCCCCCCCCTCCCCCGGGGGGGCGATCACGGCGGCCGCGGGACCTGGGGGTAAGAACAGCGAGGTGAGAGAACGGAGCGAGGAACATGAGGAGCGACAGAGACGAGAGAGTGGAGAGAGGAGAAAAAAAAAAAAAAAATTCTGGTCCGGTTCCCAGACACACTTCCGCTCGGTCCTCAGCTCTTCCTCGCGGTGCCATGCGGTGGTACTGGACGGCCGGTGGACGGCTCGACACTCCTCCGCCCCCTGGCGGCCGGCGGTGGCTCCTCCTTCTGAGGGCGGCCGGAAGCGAGTCCCCGTCCCGCGCTCCCTGCTCCTCCCCAACCTGGCGGACGGCAGCGCTCCGGCTCCTCCCCAATATGGCGGACGGCAGCAGGCTTCGGCTCCGGGCAAGCGCTGGGGACTCCTTCGCCCCCTCGCGGACGGCAGCCACCCCACCTCGACCCAGGGGCATGGCAGCGAGCTCTCCGTCCCACCGACCTTCATCCGCTCCAGCACCACCGCTTCGGGCAGCCGCTCGCGGACTTCTCTCCTCCGTGCTGCCCGAACTCCGCGGCACCGCGATCCCCCTCAGCTGCGAGGGCTCTTCGACAGCGTGTCCCTCCTTCCTCCCGGGCTTCGGCACCACTGTAGTAAAGCTTGTTTGTACGGGAAGAAGGAGGCGGGAACCGGCGAACATTCAACCAGTTTTAATCAAAAATAAAGACAAAATAAAATGGCGGCGGCAGCCCCTCGCGGTAGACTGCCGCCTACACACAAACACAAAATGAAAAATATAGCTGCAAGCAGCCATTATCGGGGCCAAGTGCAAAGAAGAAGACAAGACATGCCAAAATGGCTGGCAATGTCAGATCAACTGCAGCAATGAGCAATCAAAGACCTATTAAGGTGATTTTAGGCAAAATAGCTGTAAAATGATAAATACAGTCAATAATAATGATTTAATGATTTATCACTTTCAACCAATAGGTGGCACAGTTACGAACTTGATGTGGTGTGGCCAGAATAAGGGAACAATGACACATGCAAAGATTGGTGTCAATATATCAAAGCAGAGTGTCAATATAGTGTCAATATGTCATTGCAGAGATATAGCCACAAGTGGCCATTTAATTATAAGTATGGACCACATGGCGGTGCTGTTTTGAAACCGTTTAAGCAGCTTAAAGGCATGGTGCTGATGGCCAATTTCAAGTTTCGTAATGACACACCAATTCATTTGTGAAGCATAGCATTTTATATCATAAAACTTCATTGTAGTCAATGGGAATTTCATGTTTTGTTCTATTATAGCGCCACTAAGTGGCACAATCCTATCAATTTTTTTATGTGTCCTTGGAGTGAGCCCATACATGTCTGTGTCAATTTTGGTGAAAATATCTTGTTTAGTTTTGGAGTTATATACATTTATATGAAAAAACACATGAAAAATTACTGACACCTGACTTTGATTGGATTTTACACCCCCTTACTATCAATATTTTGACATTTGGGCATGAACGTATAGCTATCGACCTATGTTTCCGAACTTCTGAGGCTGGTTTCGTCTCGATCGGACTAGCGGTTTCGAAGATATCAGCTAATGTTTTTAAAGTGCTAAATTACTACGATGCACAAATAATACGCCGAAACCTGGCAAGTCTGGTATCGCTGGACTCGGCGAGGATTCAGGAGACAAAAAAAGTTACTCTCATGAAAATAAGTCAATCTCACCTAAAGTTATAAGCATTTGAAAAAAAAAATTCTCCACTAGGTGGCGCTGTTTCGAAACTTCTTGGGCTCATTCAGGGCACCGTGTTGATGACCCAAACTGAGTTTCGTAACAATCCGTTCATGTGTTCATAAAATACAGCATTTTAGCACATAATTCAAAATGGCCGACAGCCAAAATGGCCGATATGGTAAAATTGAATATCAGACGACTCGGCATGTCGTCGTGAATGTAACGAGACCACTTTTATGATTTTTGGACAAACAGTTCAGAAGTTATAAGCAAAAATAGCAATTTTTCGTATCTCCGGACCACTAGGTGGCGCTGCGCCGAAACGCTGTATGTTGCCTCAAGTCATGCTTGTGATGACATGTACCAAGGTTGGTTTGAATACGATAAAGCGTTGCGGAGATATTGCCTTAAGTGTGTTTTTGCAACCGCTACGTAAAATTTGTTTGCGCGTTTATCGCAAATGATTTGACGAATCAACTTGATTTGCAAGATTTTTTGTCAGCATGGTCTGAAGAAGATCTGGTTCAATTTTCGTGCAAATCGGATGAACCGTCTAGGACGAGTTCGCAAAAGTAGTTTTTTCGGAAAATTAAAAATGGCGGGAAAATTTTTATGACGGAAAATGACGGTGCAATCGAATCGTCGTGAGCCAATGAATCAGAGGAAAAAAGAATTTTGTTTCTAGCCCTTATGGTTCAAAAGTTATTAGCATAAACATGACTAAAATTTTGGACTGATGGTGGCGCTAGAGGGATTGAGTTAGAGACTCCAAATTTGCTATGGTGACTTTTCAGACTGTCCTCTATGAGTGTGCCAAATTTCACAACTTTTTACCATACGGTTCTATGGGCTGCCATAGACTTCGTGGCGGAAGAAGAAGAAGAAGAAGAAGAAGAAGATGAATAATAATAATAAGAACGGGAACGGTTTCAATAGGTGCCTTCGCACCTTCGGTGCTTGGCCCCTAATAATAAGCTGCAGCCCCTCACGGTCGACTGCAGCAACACATAACAAAACGTAAATAAAATACAACATAAAGTCCAGGCCTGGTCCTCTCTCGTCCCTCACTGTCGTCGCTCCTCCTTTATAGTCCCTCACTCCTCCGCGAGGGCCGAGATCGCTGCGGCGCGCAGCTGGCGCTCATCCTCCCTGATGAGCGCCGCCTCGTCCCGCCCTCACGGTCCCTCGGCCTCGCTGTTCGCCACAGTAACATTTTGCAGTTTATTTAGTAATTGTTTAAGGCCGTTTCGCGATTTCAATCTTTAAAATAACATGCAGCAAAAAGTAATTTCATGTGCTCTTGGGGGCCCACTGGTGGCCAAGGGGGCCCTAAGCGGCCGCTTAGTTGCTTAAGCCTTGGGCCGGCTCTGCTACCAGACCAAGCTGATTGAGTTTCATTTTTGTTCCTGTTGATTTTTATAGATCTTGCCAACACTTCACCCAGTGCTGGAGCTACTGATGCGGTGTTATATGTAAGCCTGGTTATCGTAGCGTTGATCCCATTCGGGCTGTGCATGTGCATATACAAAAAGGTAAGTTCAGTCAAAATCTGTGTTGAAGATTTTCATAAAACAATAGTTGCTCTCAAAAATGAAAATTGTCATCTTTTACTCCCCCTCATGTTGTTCCCACAAACCTTTATGACTTTCTTCTATGAACCACAAAAGACACTATGAATGTGGACCCTAACTAACAAGCTTCAAAAAGAGCAACAAAATTGAAATTTAATGTATCATAAAAATGGTCCATGAAAAATGGATAAAAATCACCTTTGCTATTTCTCTCAAATCTCATTTACACTTAAAAACATTCAAATATGACATGTCACAAATGGTCATGGTACACAAGAACCAATTATTTCAGCAGATCTGGAACATATCGTACAAGTTGTGTTCTTTTTGGAGCTTGACAGTTTGTGTCCCAATCCACTTTTCCTATATGGAAATAAGCAGCCTGTGTTCCACATATGAGAGAAAGTCATATGGGTTTGGAATGACACAAGGGCGAGTAAATGTCAACAGAATTTTCGTTTTTGGTTAAACTATTCATATGATTAATTAAAATCATTGTTCAGGAGGATAATGGTACACCATCATATTTATGGACCTCATTTTGTAGATTTAATCCTAAAAATGAATGTAAATGCCAATAGTGTCCCGTTATGAGAACAAAACAAGCCATGACAATGACTGGGATTGGTCAGGGATTTTAAATTCATTAAACAATGTATTCCTTACAGTGCTTAATAATTGGTTATTCTCATCTTCTTCAAATAGATGATTTTGTATAGTAGTTGAAGTCAAGCAAACCTATTTTTGAAAAAGCTGTAACCTGAAAACTTTAAAGGTTCATTGTCATTGTCCAAAGCACTGAAAAGAGAACAATTGGGAGTGTGTTTACTTTGCAAAGAGATAAGAACATTTGTGAACACCCAAGAAAACAACAACTAAATCAGATTTTTAATACACTTTTTAAACATTTATAATATTTGTCTTTGCTGCAGGTGAAGTCCTCCAGGAAGACCACTGGTCATCTAAACAGCAGAAATGTAAGTATTATCATATGAAAATATTGCAAACGAAGTCTGTTTTTATTTTTGGCACATGTCAGATCTCTGCCCACCAAGCTATGGCTCTGACAAGCATTATCGGTTACACTTTACAGCAGGGCCGTAGCTAAACTACCATAGACAATAATTAGGGGGACAATAATTAGAAATGGCCAACTTATCCCCATCAATATCTGAAATTCTTACACTGCTCTGCTGCACTCCATTTCGCAGAGCTCTGTATGTTGTTTGGATGACAAAAAGGTTTAAAAGTTAAATTTTTAGTCTGGTCTGCCTCAGCGGTCCAACAGCGCTTGACAATGCCAAAATGATTGAGATGGCCAATCAAATCAAAGTAGGTGGGGTTTACCGTTCAAAGAAGCAGCACGGGGAATCCAGCGCAAAGTGTCAGTAGCCTAGTTTCCATTATAGATTTGCGCAAAACTTTTGCAGTATTTTCTAAATATCATGCCGATGGATGTTGGTAGGTTTGCATATAGCCTATCCCAGCCACCGCACTAGCCATTATTTTTAATCGAAGGAGACGTAGGCATGCTATCCAAGCATTAATGGCAAAGAAAGCCCCTTATACTTGGGAGCGGCCACATGTGAGGTGTTTTTGGGTGTTTCTCCCTCCTGTCTGTTTCTAGGTCTTGATAAATTGTGGCATTTCTTTGTTTAGCATCCAGTATTCCCGTAATTCTTTTGTCTTTTATGAGTTTAATAAAGAAGTCTGTCTCATCTTCTGTCCAAACATACCGCGTCATCTTTAAAGATTGATCCACTTTTACTTGCACCAGGTGGCCTGTAAATGCTAAAAAAAAATTTCTATTGCTGTCAACACTGTTTACTGTGGAGATAGGCAGCTGTTGACCTCAACTGGGGATATCATCGGACGGTGAAAGGAATACTTTGAGGATCTCCTCAATCCCACCGACACATTTTCCATTGAGGAAGCAGTGGCTGAGGGCTCAGAGGGGGACTCGTCCATCACCCGGGCTGAAGTCATCGAGGTGGTTAAAAAGCTCCTCGGTGGCAAGGCACCGGGGGTGGATGAGATCCGCCCAGAGTACCTCAAGTCTCTGGATGTTGTGGGGCTATCTTGGCTGACACACCTCTGTAACATTGCGTGGCGGTTTGGGGACAGTACCTCTGGACTGGCAGATGAGGTGGTGATCCCTCTTTTCAAGAAGGGGGACCGGAGAGTGTGTTCCAAATACAGGGGGATCACACTTCTACCTGAAAGACTCAGGAGGCGAGAACAACATTTGAATAAGATTTAATTACAGTTGTTTACAATGAGTATCATAGATGAAATGATACAGATCTTTGGCGTAGGCCCCGTCCATAGTCCAAATCCGGACTGTAACGGATGCTTGCAGTTCCTGCCTGAAGATGAAGGCAGGAGTGGAGCCTACCCCCCATGGAAGGGAAAGGGACCGACCTGGTGGTGGTGGGGAGGATGGGAGTGAACCCCGGGTAGGAACAGAACTTATATACTATGGAACACGAATAATGATTGGATAGCTAGATAATTAGTGAATGACGTAACATTGGAGTCTTCCAGGTAGAACCACGCTAGAGCTCCCATTTCTCAGCCTCCCCGGGAAAGTCTATGCCAGGGTACTGGAGAGGAGAATTCGGCCGATAGTGGAACCTCGGATTCAGGAGGAACAGTGTGGTTTTCGTCCCGGTTGTGGAACACTGGACCAGCTCTATACCCTTTCCAGGGTGCTGGAGGGTTCATGGGAGTTTGCCCAACCAATCCACACGTGTTTTGTGGATTTGGAGCAGGCATTCGACTGTGTTCCGCGTGGCGTCCTGTGGAAGGTGTTCTGGGAGTATGGGGTCGGTGGCCCCTGCTTAGGGCTGTTCGGCCGGAGCAGGAGCTTGGTCCAAATTGCCGGCAGTAAGTCAGACTTGTTCCCGGTGCATTTTGGACTCCAGCAGGGCTGCCCTTTGTCACCGGTTCTGTTCATAATTTTTATGGACAGAATTTCTAGGCGCAGCCAAGGGCCGGAGAGTGTCCGGTTTGGGGACCACACGATTTCGTCACTGCTTTTTGCGGAGGATGTTGTCGTGTTGGCCTCCTCAGACCAAGACCTTCTGCGTGCCCTGAGACGGTTTGCAGCCGAGTGTGAAGCGGTTGGGACGAGAATCAGCACCTTCAAGTCCGAGGCCATGGTTCTCAGTCGGAAAAGGGTGGCTTGCCCGCTTCAGGTTGGTGGAGAGTTCCTGCCTCAAGTGGAGTTCAGGTATCTTGGGGTCTTGTTCTCGAGTGAGGGAAGGATGGAACGGGAGATTGACAGACGGTGCAGCGTCTGCAGTAATGCGGTCGATGTACCGGTCTGTTGTGGTGAAGAAGGAGCTGAGCTGTAAGGCGAAGCTCTCGATTTGCCGGTCGATCTACTCTCACCTATGGTCATGAGCTGTGGGCCATGACCGAGAGGACAACATCCCGGATACATGCAGCCAAAATGAGCTTTCTCCGCATGGTGGTTGGGCGTTCCCTTAGAGATCGGGTGAGAAGCTCGGTCACTCGGGAGGAGCTCAGAGTAGAGCCGTTGCTCCTCCACATCGAGAGGAGCCAGCTGAGGTTGTTCTGGCATCTATTTCGGATGCCTCCTGGACGCCTTCCCAGGGAGGTGTTCCAGGCACGTCCCACAAGGAGGAGGCCTCAGGGAAGACCTAGGACATGCTGTAGGGACTATGTCTCCCGGCTGGCCTGGGAACGCCTCGGGGTTCCCCCAGAAGAGCTGGAAAAAGTGGCTAGGGAGAGGGAAGTCTAGGCGTCTCTGCTTAGACTGTTGCCCCCGCGACCCAGCCCCAGATAAGTGGAAGATGGATATAAATAAAAGTAAATGTGTGCTTGTTTTAATGCAAATGAATGCAAATTCGAAATTATTAATAGAATAGAACTAGAATTTCCTTGTTCTGTTTATTTCTGCTTTATAAAAAATTGCTTGGGAGTGCAGCGGCAAGCCGGCAACCTCTGTCCCGCTAAATATAATCATTATATAGCACCACCCTGTCTGCTGAAGCCATGCGTTTATGACTCCAAAAATATCTGAGTAATGCTGAACACATTTACGAGTTAACAATTTAGGACTGATTCAGGTTATACACAAAAAAAGTTGCCGCCTTCAATTAAGTACAATCAACTTGGATGTTTGTCATTTCAACTTAAATTACATTAAATTGACCTAAAAAATAGTTAAATCTTGTATTACTTATAAAAAAGTTTAACATTTCTTAACTTGTTTTGGTGAGTTAAAGCAACGTAAAAACATATGTTGTCATTACGTATTGATAGTAGAATTTTTTTTTTACAGTGTATAGATTTCAATATTTAGTGTAGACTGCATTTTACAACAATCATGTTAACTGATTTGGCTTATTTGGACATCAAGTTTGGGCTTTTTTGGGAGGGACGTAAACACATTGCTGTAAAGGAATAAAATGGGCACTGGATTTCGAACAAACAACATTAAGAAAGCGAATGTGGCCCAATAATGTTATCTTGAGTTCATAATTGTTGGAACCCAAATCAAAACAGCCCTAGATGAGAATTTTTTTGCTGAATTTTCTTACTTAAAGTGTTGTGTTTTTAATTACATGCAACCAGCAGCCGGACATTGAGATGGGAGAAGTGAGCGAAGAGTACGAAGCATTGAGAAAGAGCGGAGAGACGCTAGAGAACGAAGAGCTGGGAGAGACAGACATTGGCAATCGGACAGAATGGAGGACAGGACAGAAAGAGGAATCTGAAGAGATGGCAGAAGTGTTTGTAAGTATATCAGACCATTACATGACTCATGTGACATCTTGATATCATAAAGGATGAGTCTGTCTTAGCCCTTTGGCCCACACTGATAAATCAAGTGAAGTTTACTGGTTTTTTTTCCCTTCACAGGCTAAGATTAAGAAAAAACCTAACTCCTTGTGTCACTTCAAACCTGCTGTGAAGTTAAGTGAAAACAATTTACATGATTTTAATTAAAAAGCCTTATCTCTGCATCAACGGGCAAACATCCCCCTACACTTAGCTCATGCTGATACATCGGGCCATGTATGTATAGAGGGTATGCATCGACGTCACTTCCCTGCCAGAACACACCCCTCAGGAGCTCTGTTTCGTGTATCCGCGACGTCGGTCGCGCGCCGGGCGGATCTGCTTCGTGTATCTGCGGCGTTGGTCGCGCGCCGGACGAGGAGCTCTGCTTCATGTACCCGTGGCGTTGGTCGCGCGCCGGACGAGGAGCTCTGCTTCATGTACCCGTGACGTTGGTCGCGCGCCGGACGAGGAGCTCTGCTTCATGTACCCGTGACGTTGGTCGCGCGCCGGACGAGGAGCTCTGCTTCATGTACCCGTGACGTTGGTCGCGCGCCGGACGAGGAGCTCTGCTTCATGTACCCGCGGCGTTGGTCGCGCTCCGGGCGGATCTGCTTCATGTACCCGTGGCGTTGGTCGCGCGCCGGATGAGGAGCTCTGCTTCATGTACCCGTGCCGTTGGTTGCGCGCCGGGCGGATCTGCTTCATGTACCCGCGGCGTTGGTCGTGCGGTGGGCGAATCTGCTTAATGTATCCGCGGCATTGGTCGCACGCCGGGCGAATCTGCTTCATGTATCCGCGGCGTTGGTCGCGCTGGGCGGGGAGGTCTGCTTCGTATACCTAATATATCAATATCAATAAATTTTTCAAACTTAATTTTGTAAACTGTGTCCTTCTGTTTTTTCACAACACATTCATAATCATTACGTTTTGCCGATGCGCAGTGGCAAGTTTTATTTGTGCGTTTGAGCGATTAGGCTATGTATATCATATATAGGCAATTAAGGCTCATTATTATGATTCTTATTATTATAAACACTCGTTTAGCCGACTAATCGCTTAAATAGTCAACTACTAGTCGACTATACTTGTAAGTGTACTATTTCAATACTGCTTAGCACTAAATTGGCCCACTGTAAGTATATAAAAGTATATGTTTAAGTGTACTATAAGTGTAACAATAGTAAACTTTAAGTGCATAACTAGTTCACAACTACTTTTCTCATTTGTACTGCATTTGTACTACAAGTGAACTTATAAGTATATTAGTAGTTTGCTATTTTAATACTAGTAGTAAATTTTTTAGTTTATGAAAGTACACTTGTAAGTGTACTCTCAGTAAACTACTAGTAGTTTATACTGCAAGTATACTTGTAAGTTTTCTTTAAGTGAACATAACTTTATACTTTCAGGCTACTATTTATATATAAATTTTGCACTTTCATTATACCAGCCTACTATGTTCAAATGTAGATATAAACTTTTTAGAACATTTTATTATAGCTTCAAAATCCTTTTTTTTATCAACACTTGAAAGTGGGAAAGTTTCATTAAAAAGGCTCTCGCCTGCCCTGTTTGTCACATATACTTAAATGCAATTTGAAGTATATTTCTGAGAAGTATATAAAAAGTAGACTGAAATTATACCTTCTTATTTTTAATTTAAAAGAAGTATACTAATAGCACACTTGAATAAACTTTTTTTCCGTAAGGGTAGTATTGTCAGTATTACTCAAAGGTCTGGTTTTAAGTACAATTATTTTAAAGTTATGGTACTTTATATTAGCCCTGGGTGATAAAACGATGTAGATATTTGTGGACGGTATACCTTTATTGATAACGATAGAAAAAATGTTCGATATAGATCTTTTGTAGCCAAGCCTCTTTTCAGCACTGCGCTCGTTGTGTCCCATATTTCCACAGCATGAAGGTAAGATCTTAAATATTTATGAATTCATCTCTTGTTTTAAAATCTTCCCGGTCTACTGACATTTGCTATGACATCCACTTCAAACATTACAATGCTCATTACAATTACAATAAGTAAATCCACTTCACCAGCTAATTAGTTTAGCTTTGAATGCGAGGCTATAGAAATATGCAGAGCTACCTCAAAAAAACGAAGTTCAAAGACAAAATTCTAAAGAAGAGCAACTATTTTACATTGCATCTACATTTTCATATTCAGAAACAAACAATCTGCAAAATCAGATACTATAGTAACACTTCCTCTGCCTGAGTGATTTAGCTCTGGCCACAATTCTGGCCAGTTGATAATGCCTAGAATACAAAAATCAACTGCAGATGGTAGATAACTAATGGTATCAACGCTAATATTAGTCTGTCTGTCTCTCTCACTCACTCTTATCCCGAGGTTACCGTAGTCAACCGTATCCAGTCCGTTTCCAGATCAGATGGTGGCGTTATACCCAGAGACTAGCACAACACAGCACTTCATGGCCAGTGAAGACCTCCTTGACCAGACAAGTCCTCGGCACAGATCCTTATGGCCAGGTATGAACGCATCATTGTAGGACCACCTAGGACTGCAACGCAGTTTTAAAAAGTAGCTAGATCTTTGGTCCATTAATAAGCCATACTACTGATAGTAGGGGTGGGCAATATGGCAAAAATATCATATCAGTAAAATCACGATTTTATCTAAATTCTTTTCATGTTGATTTGACTATTTTGCAAGTGACAGCATTACAGCCAAACTAATTTCTCTATTTTAAAAACAGAGCCTTACAAGGTAAAAAAAAAAAACAGCTCTCTCAAGATGTTTTAAACACAAATAAGTTTCTTTTGAAAATAAAAGTAATTTTGAAGAATGTCGGTAACCAGACAGTTGGCGCTGAGTGAGTATTTCACGCTCAAGCGCTGAGCGTTCTGCATTTTTTACCAGTCGGCGAGAGTTGAAGAATGATCAACTTTGTTGATGAGCTGGATGTTCTGCTGTCCTCATTTCCAGAGGATGGCTGCCCACTCATAGTACTCGGCGACTTCAACATTCACCTAGACAAATCTCTATGCTTCAGATTTCCACTCCCTCCTAGCTTCATTCGACCTCAAACGCCTCATCACGTCACATACCCACAAATCTGGTAACCAGCTGGACCTCATTTACACACGCAACTGCTCTACAGACAATATCTTGGTCAAACCTCTTCACATCTCAGATCACTTTTTCATCACATTTAATCTCCAACTCACTACTCACACACCACCAGCTCCTCCACCAGTTACTTTCAGACGAAACCTGCGCTCACTCTCTCCTTCTCATCTTTCCTCTGCTGTCTCTTCCTCCCTTCCCTCATCCACACAATTCTCTTCTATGGATGTTAACACTGCAACTGACACTCTATGCTCCACTTTAACTTCATGTCTAGACGATATCTGCCCTCTTTCTTTTAGGCCAGCACGAGCTACTCCCTCTAACCCTTGGTTATCTGATGTTATTCGTGAACATCGGACAACACTCAGGGCAGCAGAGAGGAAATGGCATAAATCAAATCACCCATCAGATCTAGCTAAGTATCAGTCTTTGCTCTCATCCTTCTCGAATGAAGTACACGCAGCTAAATATTCTTATTTCCAAAACAAAATCAGCAGCACCTCAAACTCACGCACACTATTCAGAACATTCAACTCTCTGCTCTGTCCTCCTCCTCCACCCCCCACCACCTCCCTATCTCCAGACGACTTTGCACAATTCTTCACAAACAAAACAACAACTATCAGCAATCAGTTCTCACCCCCACACACTGTGGATTTTAGATCAGCCACTTCCACAACCGAACATACTCTCTCCTCATTTTCCACACTCACTGAGGCCGAAGTATCTAAACTTTTCCTCTCCAGCCATCCTACCACCTGTCCTCTCGATCCCATTCCCTCACACCTCCTTCAAGCCATCTCTCCTACTCTCCTTCCTGCACTCACACACATCATCAACACATCGCTCTGCACTGGCACTTTCCCTACCACTTTCAAGCAGGCTCGGGTAACTCCACTGCTTAAGAAACCCACTTTAAACGCATCACTCATAGATAACTACAGACCTGTCTCTCTCCTGCCATTCATAGCAAAAACTCTTGAACGAGTTGTTTTCATCCAGGTTTCATCCTTCCTCTCACAGAATAACCAGCTGGACTCTAACCAATCCGGTTTCAAAAGGGGCCACTCCACAGAGACTGCATTACTGTCGGTCACCGAAGCCCTGCGGATAGCTAAAGCTGAGTCCAAATCATCAGTCCTCGTCCTCCTTGATCTATCTGCTGCCTTTGACATGGTAAATCATCAAATCCTTCTGTCCACCTTCTCATCACTGGGCATCACAGGGACTCCGCTCCATTGGTTTGAATCTTATCTCACAGGTAGGTCCTTCAAGGTTGCCTAGAGTGGAGAGGAATCCCAAGCGCATCAACTGACCACGGGGGTTCCTCAGGGCTCAGTGCTTGGACCTCTCCTTTTCTCCATTTACACTACTTCATTAGGTCCCATCATACAGGCACATGGCTTCTCATATCACTGCTATGCTGATGACACTCAGCTCTACCTTTCATTCCAACCAGACGACCCCACAGTAGCTGCACGAATCTCCAGCTGTCTGGCTGACATCTCTGCATGGATGAGTCAAAATCACCTACAGCTCAACCTGGCAAAGACTGAGTTCCTCATCTTTCCCGCCAGTCCCACTATGCAACATGACTTCACCATCCAGCTAGGTGCATCCCTGATCTCCCCTTCAAAATCAGTCAGAAATCTTGGAGTTACATTTGATGACCAGTTGTCCTTCAGAGATCACATTGCTAAGACAGCTCGCTCTTGCAGGTTTGCGCTCTACAACATCAGGAAGATCAGACCGTTCCTAACAGAACACGCAACACAGTTTCTTGTCCAGGCCCTGGTTATTTCTAGACTTGACTACTGCAATGCGCTTCTGGCTGGACTCCCCTCTTGTGCGATCCAAACACTTCGAATGATCCAGAATGCAGCGGCACGTCTGGTCTTCAACGAGCCCAAAAGGACCCACGTCACACCACTCTTCATCTCTCTGCACTGGCTACCACTCGCTGCTCGCATCAAGTTTAAGTCGCTGACGCTTGCCTACAGAGCCACCACGCACTCAGCTCCTGCATACTTTGACTCAATTCTACGTCGCCACTACCCCACCAGAAGCCTTCGTTCAACCAAGGAGCGAAGGCTTGTGGTACCTTCACAGAGAGGCAAAAAATCCCTTTCCAGAACATTTTCATTCAACGTTCCCAGCTGGTGGAACGATCTGCCCACCGCCATCCGAAATGCGGATTCATTGACATCATTCAAAAGTCAACTAAAAACTCATCTCTTCCGTGAGCACTTAACCTCCTAAAAAAAAAAAAAAAAAAAAAAAAAAAAACTTTCCTTTCCTCTTTTCCTCCTCTTTCCCTCCCTACTCTAGCCTGTGCTACACTGAGAAATTTACACGGACCAAGTATTTCAGGCACTTGTTGCGCTCACTCGACTCTTCACGACCAATCGCTTATTGTATCCCCAAGTTGTAAGTCGCTTTGGATAAAAGCGTCTGCTAAATGCATAAATGTAAATGTAAATGTAAAACGCAGCGCTCATCACTGTCACTTTTCACCCAGCCGTCCAATCACAGTGGAGGAGGGGCGGGACAAACACAGCACTGATTAACCGCCACATTCTGCTTGTACAACGTCAACAGATGAAAACAAGCAGTATAAAAACAGAACAATATCATTTAAAAAAAGAGCCAGACAAAATACTTTACATTGTATCAGCATTTTTATATGAATCAATACAGAAACAAACTATCTGTGAAAAGAGATGCTAGTAACACTTCCGCTGATATTCCGTATCATAGTAACTGAAAAAAACACTGCGCTACCAAAACGCTCTCAAGCCCCCACAGCGAGACATTTCCAGCGGGCTAAAAACGCTTTGGTGGACACGCAGCCTTAAGCTGCTGTCCCTTTAAGATCTGCATGCAACTAATATTCACACATCTCTCAAATGTTTACTTTCACTTTAGACATAACCAACTGTGTTTATGTATACAATGGGCATCATTCATGAAACACGAGCAGAACGAATTTGTGTGTAGATCGTTCGTAAAAGCCGCTCTGACGGAAATTTTCAGATTCACGAAAATGTTCGTATTTTAAAAATGATATTTTGAATGAGCGTGCACGCGCGTCCTATTTACAAATGTTTGGAATTCATTAATATACACACGTTTAACTACCAAATCCGTGGTATACGAAGCGTTTGTGAATCTGGAGGAGAGTCTTCGTAAATGTCCATGTAAGGAAGAGGCTGAAGCCATGTTTGAATCCATGTGCAGAAGTTTAATAGGCAAACAAACCAAGGGATAATCCAGAAGGCAGGAGTCAAGAGGCAGGTCAGATGGTCAAAGACAATAAACAGTCCAAAAAGGCAATCAAGTCCAAAGGGTATTCCAGAAACTGTGATCAAGGTAAACAGGCAAATGGTCAAACACAATGCAAACAGAAAATGGGTAGAACGCTTGGTAAGGCAGTAGAACTGGCAATACTTCGCAAGGTCTGTTTGGTCATGCCCTGCTTAAAATGGCTGCCAAACAGGAAGTGACTTTAGGCAAGGCAAGGCAAGGCAAGTTTATTTGTATAGCACATTTCATACACAGTGGCAATTCAAAGTGCTTTACACAGAAATGAAATAAAAATATTACAGTTATAATAGGAATTAAAAGAAATAAAAAATAAAGAAAATATTGAAAGATAAAAATAAAGAGTATAATTAAAAATAAAAATAAAAACAGGGTTAAATTTAAGCATATAAATTAAAATGCAAGCAGTTCGGACAAAGCACGTACAGTGGCACAGTGCTCATTCAGTAAATGCACAGCTGAACAGATGTGTTTTGAGTCTGGATTTGAAAGTGGCTACTGTTGGAGCACATCTGATCTGTTCAGGAAGCTGGTTCAGCTACGGCTGGCATAATAGCTAAACGCAGACTCTCCTTGCTTTGAGTGAACCCTTGGTATTTCTAATTGACTTTGCAGCTTTGCACTTAAGTTGCCTAGATCCAGGCATAAATTGGTTTTGATTTAAAGACATTCACGGCCTATCATCTGCGCGTTGAACTGCAATTGTCAGAGGCAGCTGAGCGAACGAAATAGTGTATATATACAATAGTCAGGTGTGTTGCCATTCGGGAAAGCGAACGGCTTTTGAAGCAGGTCGGCGGAGCGCGCATGTAAGTTTTGAACATATTCTTTAGTCCTGTTGCACGACTCTAGTAGTTTGATTGTCCTACTAATATTTTATTTCGTTGTGTGGGATTTTTAGCCTTGTATTACTGCCATAGCCAATTGCAATATTGCATTTGAATAAGATAATCTGACGTTGTTATTACCGAGACAGCTTTGCACTTAAGTTGCCTAGATCCAGGCATAAATTGGTTTTGATTTAAAGACATTCACGGCCTATCATCTGCGCGTTGAACTGCAATTATCAGAGGCAGCTGATCTCACTCAGCAACGAATAGGTTCTATTTAACGAACGTTCCATAGCTGGCGCGGAAGCGTCAGCGGAAGCGTTCAGCTCGCGTTTCAGCCTCCGCGTGTGAAGACCGACGCGGGTAAAGACATCTGTATTCGACTCTTCCTCTGCGCGACTCCTCCGAGACAGGGACTCCGATAAGGCACCGAGTTATCTCCTTCTTCTCCCTTCATCTTTCTTTCCTTCCTCTCTCTAACCATGTGCGTCAACTCCATCCCCGTTATCTCGCAACCACGACCCACTATTACACGTAGACGTAGACGGCACCGTAACACTGCTAATCTACTTCCTGTTCCCTTCTCCTCTAATGCCTCTCCGTCTCTTTCTTTTTCTGTGGGGCTATGGAATTGTCAGTCAGCTGTCAATAAAGCTGACTTCATTCCTGCCTTTGCCACTCAATCCACTCTTAAAATCCTGGCCTTGACTGAGACCTGGATCCGTCCAGAAGACTCAGCAACACCTGCTGCTCTCTCTAACAACTTCTCGTTCTCCCACACCCCTCGCAAGACTGGGAGGGGTGGGGGCACGGGTCTTCTCATTTCTAACAATTGGAAATACTCATCTCACACAGCTCTTTGCAAAAACAACACATTCGAATATCATGCTATAACGCTTTCAACTCCCACTAAAATACATATTGTAGTCATTTACCGCCCCCCAGGTCCACTGACCTCCTTTGTTGATGAGCTAGATGTTCTGCTGTCCTCATTTCCAGAGGATGGCTGCCCACTCATAGTACTCGGCGACTTCAACATTCACCTGGACAAATCTTATGCTTCAGATTTCCACTCCCTCCTAGCTTCATTCGACCTCAAACGCCTCATCACGTCACATACCCACAAATCTGGTAACCAGCTGGACCTCATTTACACACGCAACTGCTCTACAGACAATATCTTGGTCAAACCTCTACACATCTCAGATCACTTTTTCATCACATTTAATCTCCAACTCACTACTCACACACCACCAGCTCCTCCACCAGTTACTTTCAGACGAAACCTGCGCTCACTCTCTCCTTCTCATCTTTCCTCTGCTGTCTCTTCCTCCCTTCCCTCATCCACACAATTCTCTTCTATGGATGTTAACACTGCAACTGACACTCTATGCTCCACCTTAACTTCATGTCTAGACAATATCTGCCCTCTTTCTTTTAGGCCAGCACGAGCTACTCCCTCTAACCCTTGGTTATCTGATGTTATTCGTGAACATCGGACAACACTCAGGGCAGCAGAGAGGAAATGGCATAAATCAAATCACCCATCAGATCTAGCTAAGTATCAGTTTTTGCTCTCATCCTTCTCAAATGAAGTACACGCAGCTAAATATTCTTATTTCCAAAACAAAATCACCAGCACCACAAACTCACGCACACTATTCAGAACATTCAACTCTCTGCTCTGTCCTCCTCCTCCACCCCCCACCACCTCCCTATCTCCAGACGACTTTGCACAATTCTTCACAAACAAAACAACAACTATCAGCAATCAGTTCTCACCCCCACACACTGTAGATCTTTGATCAGCCACTTCCACGACCGAACATACTCTCTCCTCATTTTCCACACTCACTGAGGCCGAAGTATCTAAACTTCTCCTCTCCAGCCATCCTACCACCTGTCCTCTCGATCCCATTCCCTCACACCTCCTTCAAGCCATCTCTCCTACTCTCCTTCCTGCACTCACACACATCATCAACACATCGCTCTGCACTGGCACTTTCCCTACCACTTTCAAGCAGGCTCGGGTAACTCCACTGCTTAAGAAACCTACTTTAAACGCATCACTCATAGATAACTACAGACCTGTCTCTCTCCTGCCATTCATAGCAAAAACTCTTGAACGAGTTGTTTTCAACCAGGTTTCATCCTTCCTCTCACAAAATAACCAGCTGGACTCGAACCAATCCGGTTTCAAAAGGGGCCACTCCACAGAGACTGCATTACTGTCGGTCACCGAAGCCCTACGGATAGCTAAAGCTGAGTCCAAATCATCAGTCCTTGTCCTCCTTGATCTATCTGCTGCCTTTGACACGGTAAATCATCAAATCCTTCTGTCCACCCTCTCATCACTGGGCATCACAGGGACTCCGCTCCATTGGTTTGAATCTTATCTCACAGGTAGGTCATTCAAGGTTGCCTGGAGAGGAGAGGAATCCCAAGCGCATCAACTGACCACGGGGGTTCCTCAGGGCTCAGTGCTTGGACCTCTCCTTTTCTCCATTTACACTACTTCATTAGGTCCCATCATACAGGCACATGGCTTCTCATATCACTGCTATGCGGATGACACTCAGCTCTACCTTTCATTCCAACCAGACGACCCCACAGTAGCTGCACGAATCTCCAGCTGTCTGGCTGACATCTCTGCATGGATGAGTAAAAACCACCTACAGCTCAACCTGGCAAAGACTGAGTTCCTCATCTTTCCCGCCAGTCCCACTATGCAACATGACTTCACCATCCAGCTAGGTGCATCCCTGATCTCCCCTTCAAAATCAGTCAGAAATCTTGGAGTTACATTTGATGACCAGTTGTCCTTCAGAGATCACATTGCTAAGACAGCTCGCTCTTGCAGGTTTGCGCTCTACAACATCAGGAAGATCAGACCGTTCCTAACAGAACACGCAGCACAGCTTCTTGTCCAGGCCCTGGTTATTTCTAGACTTGACTACTGCAATGCGCTTCTGGCTGGACTCCCCTCTTGTGCGATCCAAACACTTCGAATGATCCAGAATGCAGCGGCATGTCTGGTCTTCAACGAGCCCAAAAGGACCCACGTCACACCACTCTTCATCTCTCTGCACTGGCTACCACTCGCTGCTCGCATCAAGTTTAAGTCGCTGACGCTTGCCTACAGAGCCACCACGCACTCAGCTCCTGCATACTTTGACTCGATTCTACGTCGACACACCCCCACCAGAAGCCTTCGTTCAGCTAAGGAGCGAAGGCTTGTGGTACCATCACAGAGAGGCAAAAAATCCCTCTCCAGAACATTTTCATTCAACGTTCCCAGCTGGTGGAACGATCTGCCCACCGCCATCTGAAATGCGGATTCATTGACAACATTCAAAAGTCAACTAAAAACTCATCTCTTCCGTGAGCACTTAACCTCCTAAAAAAAAAAAAAAACTTTCCTTTCCTCTTTTCCTCCTCTTTCCCGCCCTACTCTAACCTGTGCTACACTGAGAAATCTACACGGACCAAGTATTTCAGGCACTTGTTGCGCTCACTCGACTCTTCACGACCAATCGCTTATTGTATCCCCAAGTTGTAAGTCGCTTTGGATAAAAGCGTCTGCTAAATGCATAAATGTAAATGTAATGTAATATCTGCAATGTATTGAGGTCCTAGGTCATTTAGTGATTTATATACAAGTAATAGCACTTTAAAATCGATCCTAAATGTAACTGCAAGCCAGTGTAAAGATCTGAGGACGGGTGTGATATGGTCATATTTTCTGGTTCTGCTCAGGATCCTGGCAGCAGCGTTCTTTATGAGCTCTTTTTGGGAAGGCCGGTGAGGAGACCATTACAATAGTCCACCCTACTGGTAATAAAAGCATGAACGAGTTTCTCTAAGTCTTGCCTGGTAACAAAGCATCTAATTCTTGATATATTTTTGAGATGATAGTAAGCGGATTTAGTTATTGCTTTGACATGACTATTGAAACTCAGGTCTGACTCCAAAATCACACCAAGATTCCTGACTTGATTTTTTGATTTTAGACCTTTAGCCTCAAGATATGCATTCACCTTGAGAATTTCATCTTTGTTTCCTAATGTAGTAATTTCAGTTTTGTCTTTGTTTAACTGAAGAAAGTTTTGGCACATCCAACTGTTAACTTCATCAATGCATTTACATAGAGAGTCAATGGGGCTGTAGTCATTAGGTGATAGGGCTAAGTAGATCTGGGTGTCATCAGCATAGCTGTGGTAAGCCATTTTGTTATTTTTCATTATTTGGCTGAGTGGCAGCATATACAGGTTGAATAGGAGTGGTGCAAGAATTGACCCTTGTGGGACTCCGCATGTCATGGATGTCCACTCAGACTTATGGTCACCTATACTCACATAATAACCTCTCCCTTCTAAGTATGACCTGAACCATTTGAGGACCATTCCAGAAAGCCCAACCCAATTTTCTAGCCTGTCAAGAAGTATGTTGTGGTCAACAGTGTTGAATGCAGCACTGAGGTCCAGTAGTACCAAAATTGATGTTTTGCCTGTATCTGTATTGAGGCGAATATCATTTATTATCTTAATGAGGGCCGTCTCTGTGCTGTGATGTGGTCGGAAACCAGATTGAAAATTGTCAAAGTATCCGTTTGAGCTTAAGAATTTGTTCAGCTGACTGAAAACAACTTTTTCAATGATCTTGCCTATGAAGGGGAGATTTGAGATTGGTCTGTAGTTGCTCAATATGGAGTTATCCAGATTTCTCTTTTTCAGGAGAGGCTTAACTACTGCGGTTTTTAGGGAGTTTGGAAAAGTCCCAGAAAGAAGTGAGGCGTTTACCACTTCTAGGAGATCTGCTTCTAAACAGTTAAACACACTTTTGAAAAAAGAAGTGGGGAGTGTGTCAAGGGCGCAGGTTGATGTTTTAAGGTGCTGTACTGTTTCTTCTAAAATTTTACCATCAATTGCTTCGAAATCAGTCATAGTAACTTTCTGAGGCTGTGGTCTGATCTGATTCACCTCAGAGCAACTGAACGATGTGCTGATCGCATTTCTGATATTAATGATTTTCTCGGAGAAGAAGAAAGCAAACTCACTACATTTGCTGTCTGAGAGCATTTCACTGGGAATGTGACTCGGGGGGTTTGTTAGTCTCTCTACAGTAGCAAAAAGAGTGCGCGTGTTGTTTATGTTTCTGTTTATAATATTTGAAAAGAAGGTCTGTCTAGCTTTGCCTAGTTCCACATTGAAAGCACGAAGACTGTCTTTATAGATCTTATAATGGACTACAAGTTTTGTCTTTCACCACATGCGTTCCGATTTCCTGCATTGTCTTTTCATTAATTGCACTTCTGTTGAGTTTCTCCAGGGTGCTTTTTGTTTGCCACTCTTTTTCCTGGCTTTTACAGGAGCAATATCATCAATTACACCCTTAACTTTTGAGTTAAAAGAGTCAAAGAGAAAATCAACAGAGTCTGCAGATATGCTTGGTGTTAGAGATATAGCCTTCATAAACAGCACACTAGTGTTCTCATTTAAGCATCTCTTTTTGATAGAGACAGATCTAGTTTCAATGGCAGGAGAGATTGATATATCAAAGAAAATACAGAAATGATCAGACAGTGCCACATCCTTAATAACTATCGATGAAATATTTAGACCCTTACTGATAAGTAAATCTAGAGTGTGTCCACGATCATGTGTGGGTCCGTGTACATGTTGTGTCAAATCAAAAGTGTTAAGAACAGTCATGAGATCTTTTGTTGTACTGGATTCAGCATTGTCAATGTGAATGTTAAAATCCCCAGCAATAGCAAAACAGTCATACTGAGATGAGATTGCTGATAACAGCTCTGTAAAGTCATCAATAAAGGCCGGAGAATATTTCGGAGGCCTATAAATAATGATAAGCAGGATGCGTGGTGCACCTTTTAGCACAATGCCCAGATATTCTAGAGACAAATAGTCACCAAATGATACTTGCTTACATTGATAAACATCTTTAAATAGAGCTGCGACCCCTCCACCCCTTATGACTGTTCTGCAGACACTCATAAAAGTAAAGTTAGGAGGGGCTGTTTCATTGAGGACTGTTGCACTGCAGCTGTCTTCTAGCCACGTTTCATTTAGAAGCAAAAAATCTAGGTTGTTTGTGGATATTAAGTCGTTGACTAGAAATGATTTGTTTTTAAGTGAACGGATGTTTAAGAGTGCTAACTTAACAGTATTAATTTTAATTTTTTCCCCCATAGTAATCTTAGTTTGACAATTAACAGGCAGCAGATTAGATGGGTTTGCCATATGGCCTGAGAAAGCCTTGGACTTTCTATCACGTAACAGAACAGAAATAGAGATAGATAGAGACACACTGGGCTCACGCTTGTTTTGTAAACATTTGATAAGATTGCTGTTGACTTTGCGAGGACCCAGAACACGTCACTGAGAGCTGGTATCAGTTGTTTTTGGTGCAGATGGAGGAGGGTGTGTGCCATGGCGTTGTGACCGAAGAAATCTCACAGGAGGAGGGGCAGAGCGAGCTGGGCCCACAGTCTTTGGTGGTTGTGGGCCTTGACGCTTTTTGGTTGATATCTGGGGGCTCGCAGCGATCGAGTGTGATTGTCTGTTTCCAGTATAAACAAAATCCATTTTCTCTGTGAAGCTCAGAGGCGGGGATGCTGTAGAGCGGAATAACATGTCTGGTGAGGGGGGCTGTTTCTCTGGTGTTACCGGAAACTGCTATATGTTATCGTCCGGTTCAAGGCGTGATATAGACATTTCTTCCAGCCTATTGCTTATACCACATATAAGTTGTAAAAGTTCACCAGTCTCACCCCTGATGGTCCCCATTTTTACCAGTGCCTCCACAGACTCCACAGTATGGGCTGAAATGTTACTGTTTAGTGGCTCGATCTGTGTCACTTGGAGCAGTTCTAATTCGTCACAGTGTGTCTGTGGTGAGCTCTGAGGGCGGGGCTCAGCTGGGAGTGTGTCCATGAGAAGTGGTTGTTGTGGCTGCGTGGTGTTATCATTGTCCTTGTGGGGTGTGTCAACCGTATGTCCATTCAGATGCTGAAATGAAGTCCTGTGATCGTCCATACTCTGTACTGGTGTGTGTGTGCCATCCAGGTTGAGTGGGTTAGCACACACAGCTGAAGGATGATGAAGGGAAAAATAAATATTGTCCTTTAGCACTCTTGCACCGAGTTTGTTTGGGTGGAGGCCATTTGATGTAAACAGTTGTCTCTGACTCCAGAAGAGATTAAAATTGTCGATAAAGTTCACTCCCTTCATGTTGCAGGTTTTTTGCAGCCATGTATTAAGCCCAAGTAGCCGTGAGAACCTATTTGTTCCTCTTGCTGGAAGTGGTCCACTGATGAACGGCTGAACTTTCAGTTTTCTAAGTGTTTCAAAAAGTTCATTGAAATCCCTCTTTAGGAGTTCTGACTCCTCTCTCTGAATATCGTTCTTTCCCACATGAATGATGAGTCGATTTGCAGTCTTGTGTTTCATCAGAATGTTCTTAAGTTCCCTGTTTACATCAGAAACTGTTGCTTGTGGAAGGCAGCATGTAGTTGTATCCCTGCTGCTAATGTTTCTGATTGTTGAGTCGCCCACTATCAGAGTCCTGGGCTCGGCTGCGCTCTGAGCTGAGGGCCGCTGTCTGCTCGACCTTGAGCGCCTGTTAGCATCAGTGTTAGCTACGGGCTGATTCAATCTGTGTTCGGTCACATTTATCACGTTTGGGGATTCCTCACCCACATTCATTAGCACTTCAAATCTGTTTTCAAGATGTATATTTGGTGGTAGAAAACTAGTGTTTGCAATCCTTGTGTCTGGGGTAGAGCATGCTACTGCGGCAATATGTGATGCTCGTGACAATCTGATGTCTCGAGTGCCTTTTGGTCTTGCTCTCTGTTTGTTTATCTTTCCCGCCAGTCCCACTATGCAACATGACTTCACCATCCAGCTAGGTGCATCCCTGATCTCCCCTTCAAAATCAGTCAGAAATCTTGGAGTTACATTTGATGACCAGTTGTCCTTCAGAGATCACATTGCTAAGACAGCTCGCTCGTGCAGGTTTGCGCTCTACAACATCAGGAAGATCAGACCGTTCCTAACAGAACACGCAGCACAGCTTCTTGTCCAGGCCCTGGTTATTTCTAGACTTGACTACTGCAATGCGCTTCTGGCTGGACTCCCCTCTTGTGCGATCCAAACACTTCGAATGATCCAGAATGCAGCGGCACGTCTGGTCTTCAACGAGCCCAAAAGGACCCACGTCACACCACTCTTCATCTCTCTGCACTGGCTACCACTCGCTGCTCGCATCAAGTTTAAGTCGCTGACGCTTGCCTACAGAGCCACCACGCACTCAGCTCCTGCATACTTTGACTCGATTCTACGTCGCCACACCCCCACCAGAAGCCTTCGTTCAACCAAGGAGCGAAGGCTTGTGGTACCTTCACAGAGAGGCAAAAAATCCCTCTCCAGAACATTCTCATTCAACGTTCCCAGCTGGTGGAACGATCTGCCCACCGCCATCCGAAATGCGGATTCATTGACAACATTCAAAAGTCAACTAAAAACTCATCTCTTCCGTGAGCACTTAACCTCCTAAAAAAAAAAAAAAAAAAACTTTCCTTTCCTCTTTTCCTCCTCTTTCCCTCCCTACTCTAGCCTGTGCTACACTGAGAAATCTACACGGACCAAGTATTTCAGGCACTTGTTGCGCTCACTCGACTCTTCACGACCAATCGCTTATTGTATCCCCAAGTTGTAAGTCGCTTTGGATAAAAGCGTCTGCTAAATGCATAAATGTAAATGTAAATGTAAATGTTTGTTCCATCGATTAGTGTGTTGATCAGTTACTTGTTTCTCTACATGTTGAGTAGCACTACATTTATGGGACTCACCAGCAGTGTGCAGAGGGCGATCATGATGAAGCTCTGCTGTGTGATTCGTCTGGTTGGATGGTTCCGCAAATAACTTTGTTTCAAGAACTGCAATCCTTTGTAAAAGTCTGTGGCAGTTTGTGCAGCAAGTAGATTCTAGAAGAGGCATTTTCTTATCCTTTTGAATGTAGGGAGCTGTGTTTTCCCTTCTCCGGAATGTAAGCTGAAGGCAGTGGGAGGCTGGTCGGTTGAAATATTCCGCTTTTTGTTCAGTCACCAGAGTTTCTAATTTTATCATTAGATTCAAGCTTTGTCGTTTGAGCAATGTGCTGATTTGCTGAAGTTGTAAAATATAGAAGCGATAGAGCAAAGCGCGGAGCAGTAAGCAAGAGCGTCCGAACAGTAGCGAAGCAGGAAGTAGAAGTGAGCAGGGGAAATGGCACACAGTCAGAATTCAGGTGAGGGCTCCCTCTGCTGGCGTGGCATTACAGTCCATTTTACGCGCAAATTATTCAGAATTTGCTTGTATATTTACGAACGTTTCATGAATGAGGCCCCTTGTGTGTATTTTGACAGTATTAGTGCAATAAGACTTAAAAGATAACTTAGTCCAGTAATCAGGCGCTGTTTGACAGGCTTTTAGCACCTGTGCACATGTTAGAGCCGCACATCAGCACGCAAATGAAATGTTTAACTGGCAAGGCTTTAAAGCACATATAAATAATGGACTTCTGTGAATTGCAGTGTACCATGAGTTTGGTTAACTACCTCTGCGTTAACATGTGATGTGAATGTTCGCCGCGTAGTCTGGTATGTTGAGAAGGAGGCGCGATAACTGCAACTGATAGAATGTGCGCTGTATTACGATACTCCAATATTTCTTCAAATGCAAATATTGGAGACATTTTAATTGTCCACATTAAAAAATCATGATATTACACACGCCTAACTGATAGCTAAACGGCAGATCTACTCTCAACCTGCTGTGCAGATTATAACTCTTGCATTTCCACCAGATGCCAGCGTGACGTATACAGATCTTCAAGAAGAAGAAGCTGGATGCAAAATGTTTTACAAATGTCAGTGCACATAGTTTGACTTAAATCACGGAGGCCAGAGGAGAACTGGCCCCCCGACTGAGCCTGGTTTCTCCCAAGGTTTTTTTCTCCATAACTGTCACTTTATGGAGTTTCGGTTCCTTGCCACTGTCGCCTCTGGCTTGCTCAGTTGGGGCGTAAAAGACTGATATTCAGTCATAATATTAGTCAGACTGCACTGACACTATCGGATGAGAAACAAAACTTGAACTGAATTCAACACTATTGTATTATGTAGAGCTGCTCTACAGCTGAAAAGTTCACATACTGGATGAATTTTGCAGCATGTACACTGTTATTTTCTGTGAAGCTGCTTTGAAACAGTATTTATAAAGCACTTTATAAATAAATGCGAAGATTTAATGTGTAAGATTAAATTATTTTAACTTAATTTTAATGTAACGCTTACAGACATTTGTACTATTAGAGTTTTTTTTAATGCAACGTTTTAGTTGTTTGGTTTAGTCTACCTTTGTGTGAAGCTTGCTATTTTTGTTTATTGTTTTTTGAAGAATAATTTTTTATTCTGCTTTGTGTTTGAGTTTGTATTTTGGTTTCTTATTTATAATATTTGCACATACTTTGTAAATACTTGTAAATATTGGTTTATTGAGTTCCAGTTTTTTTCTTTGTCTCTGTTTAAAGTGTATTGTATTTTCATTTTTTTGTTGTTGTTTATTGTTTTGGCCTTATTGGAACCTGAAGTTTTTCCCAATGTTTTCTTTTCTTCATTGTAATAAATCACTGCAAGCTAAGCCTATGTGTCTATGTGTTCACTCAGTCCTGGAGGGCCATTGTCCAGCATGCTGTCCCGAGCTCAAACTCGTCTTGACTCCCACGATACTCCCAGTTATATTGTGATTTTTGGACAAAACAGTCTATATCTCGGAAAGAAGAAGTCCCAGAGGCTCAGGACTCTAGGGTCTGAGAGGGAAATCCCTTCTATATAACTAGCATGCATTAAAATCCCTCACCTTTCAGCGAAATTCGCTGTTTTAAAACCAAAATAGGTGACCTACGTGAATCATGTAGATATAACAGTTTTTCGATGAGAAAACTGTTTTGGGGGGGGTATTCATATTCAGTGAACTGCGAACAGGTGCGCGTGACAGAAGGGAGCGCGAGATTCAGAGTGCGTCTCAATCAGCTCCCTAGTTCAGTAGTCAGTGCACTGATCGGGGAGCCAGCCCATTGACTTATGTCCTAATCAGTGCCCTGACTACTAAACTAGGGAGCTGATTGAGACGCACCCTCAGTGAACTGCGAACTGAGATTCAGTGAACTATATAATATAAGCGCGAGTCTGGAGAAACAGGCGTACATTTATTAATTCTCAGTGTTGAGCAATGTAGCCTGCATGTGTTACGTTATTGTGTTAATAATAACTAAAGTACCTAATTATGTTACATATTTATTTTGTATGAAAACTAGCGCGTTAGTTACTCATGGATTAAAAAGTAACGTTGTATCAGTGCTGCGTGAGCTGTCTCTCACAAACACAGACGCGCGCACACAGACATAAGATAATTGTAAAATGAAAATTGACGTTTAAATTTTGTTCTTGCTTGTGTTTTTTTTCTGTCAAAATGTCAGAAAGCATTTTGTATTATCCATCCGTGTTTTACAAATTAGTTAAATGACGGATGTTTTACTGTTAACACAGCCCTCATCACATGTTGGATTCGTCTACATTATACTTGATATTCTTTTGAGAAGAAGTGATTTGTTTTGCTATTATTGGACTCTATTGTCTATTCATTGTCAACTGTTTTCTATAAATATGTTTGTACTGACTAACATTTATTCAGCTAATGCGTGTCCTGTTTAAAATGTAGGCCTATAATGTTCAAATGCAAAGAGCACGTCACAAATAGAAGCCATTTTCCCTGAGGTATTTAGTATCATATTAGGATATTGGAATAATAAATTAAGTAATGTAAATGTACACACAATGTTTTTTACTGTTTCTAGTTGACCAGCACACATTATATGCAACCTCTCCCCAGGTTGGCAAAAAAAGCATCTCCAAATGAATCAGATTGATGCTTTAAAATATGGAATATTTAAAATTTTCTTACCCCTAGAGGGGTAATATCCTTCTCACCTTTTTCACCCCTGACCCGTTTTCATGCCTGAACTGGGAGTATGGAGCCCCAACTCGGCTTGGCTCTGGAGTTATGCCCGGTCAAAGTGTTATCTTGGAAACCAAGCCCATGGGACCCCCATAACCCCGGAGTAAGAGCAAATTTCCATCTTTGACCAACTGTGATGCATCCCACCTGTGATCTATTTGACAGGGCCCCTGTAAGCAGTCCGTGGACAGTTAATTTTTAGGCTAATGATACATACAGTAATAAATAGCTGTAATGTAAATCATTGTGTTGTATTGTGTCCCCTGTATGATGTAAAGTATAGGTTTTACCACGTAAAACCCTTTTAATTATGAAATATGACCCATTAAGTGATCCTAAACGGACAGCCTACAGGAACCCTGTCAAAAAGTTACTGTATGTGGTGACATTTCCGAAAATTTTACGAAAAGTTTCCGTGAATTCATCCGCTCCAAAAAAACTAATTTGGGGGGGCCAGCGCGCAACGTCCACGGACTGCCTGCCACGGGCTATCATTTAGGTCAGAATTTAGGGGGTTGGTGGATTGTGGCCCATTCATTTAAGTTGGCAGATGACATAGTTGGTGCAGTGGATGAAAAGGCCCCAAATGGACACCAGCGTTTCACTTAAAGTAATTTTAATTTAGGCTTTTATGAACAACCTGGTAAGCACGACCTGGACAACACACGCGCTATGTGTAAATCAAAGCTATCTTATTTATCAAAACAATTTAATTTACACTTGGGCACATAAATGTATCTCTGCAAAGCGGATATAAATCCGATCTTCAATTCCCGCACTATATACTATCAGCTAATTTCAAAATCTAAGACCGCAATAGGAACAAGCTCGGCAACAGTACTGGTCAGATCATTCAGTTTCTTTACTTTTAATGAAGATGATTGTATGTTGAGCACCTACGACTTTACTTTCAGTAGTTTGTGCGTTAGCTTGATGAAGAGATACTCAGCTGCTCGTCTCTGGCGATGCATGCTACAGTAGCGCCGGCATATTGGGCTATAACTTGTCAAATAACAAAATGTAAAAATGTGGTTTCAACAACCAGATGCATTTAGACTTTAGTTTTGACTGTAATGTGGCCCAGACCACCTCCTGAAGTGGCTTTTAGTATATTGTGTATTTGTTCTAAATGCTCCTGTTGTCTTCTGTGCCCAGACTTGAGTTTTGTTTGATACATTCAAGAAGCGTGTTTTCTTTGAGCAGGTAAAATTAAAGGTTCAGTTCAAAAACTGTCTGACAAAATTGTATACATGAGGATGCAGGGCATAATCAATGCATTGTGATGCATCGTGATATTGAATTGAACCGAATCGATGGCATGATAATCGTAATCGAACCGAACCGTGAGATCAGTGTAGGTTCACACCCTTAGTATATATCAAGATAACAGGACTAGAATTTTATATTCTTTAGAAAAATGTAAGTATTTTGCTATGAAGTTGCTAGTGTGTTGGAGAACTGATAACTTTTTTTTATTGTGGTATAGCTGAAAACAACGAGAAGTACAATTATTAATCATTCTCCAAATACAGAAAAAGTTTCAGGTTCAGATTCTTACAAGTACACAATTCATAGCATTTATTTGTTAGTATTGTTCTATTTAGCCTCACAAAGCTGAAATCCTCAAAGATTGCATGCGACTGCAGAACACAAACCACTAGACCACTTCCTGCTCCACTGTCCAACAACATTATTATTTTAAAGAAGAAGATACCATTGGTGTGCATTCTCGTAAATGTGACACACACTATATTGCCAAAAGTTTTGGGACGCCTGCCTTAACATGCACATGAACTTTAATGACATCCCATTCTTAATCCGTAGGGTTTATTATGGAGTCGGCCCACCCTTTGCAGCTCTAACAGCTTCAACTCTTCTGGGAAGGCTTTCCTCAAGGTTTAGGAGTGTGTTTATGGCCATTCTTCTAGAAGCGCATTTGTGAGGTCAGGCACTGATGTTGGACGAGAAGGCCTGGCTCTCAGTCTCCGCTCTAATTCATCCCAAAGATGTTCTATCGGGTTGAGGTCAGGACTCTGTGCAGGCCA
The DNA here is from genome assembly GCA_033150135.1 of Gobio occitaniae. Lineage (NCBI taxonomy): Eukaryota > Metazoa > Chordata > Actinopteri > Cypriniformes > Gobionidae > Gobio > Gobio occitaniae. Next base: position 130,884 of record JARQWZ010002468.1, on the reverse strand, counting down.
GTCAAGTTCCTCCACACCAAACTCGCTCATCCATGTCTTTATGGAGCGACGCTTTGTGCACTGGTGTGCAGTCATGTTGGGACAGGAAGGGGCCGTCCCCAAACTGTTCCCACAAAGTTGGGAGCCTGAAATTGTCCAAAATATCTTGGTATGCTGAAGCATTAAGAGTGCCTTTCACTGGCACCAAACTTTACACTTGGCACAATGCAGAGAAGCGTGATTTGTCAATCCAGAGAACACGTCTCCACCTGCCAGTGGCGGCGTGCTTTACCCCACTGCATCCCACACTTTGCATTGCACTTGGTGATGTAAGGCTTGGAGGAGCTGCTTGGCCATGGAAACCCATTCCATGAAGCTCTACGCACTGTTCTTGAGCTCATCTGAAGGCCACAGAAGTTTGGAGGTCTGTAGCTCTTGACTCTGCAGAAAGTTGGTGACTTCTGCGCACTGACCCTTAGCATGTGCTGACCCCGCTCTGTGATTTTACGTGGCCTACCACTTCTTGGCGGAGTTGCTGTTGTTACCAATTGCTTCCTCTTTGTTATAACACCACTAACAGTTGAGAGTGGAATATTTAGTAGTGAGGATATTTCACGAATGGACTTATTGCACAGGTGGTAACCGATCACATTACCACGCTTGAGTTCACTGAGCTCCTGAGAGCGACACATTCTTTCACAAATGTTTGTAGAAGCGTCTGCATGTCTAGTGCTTGATTTATACACCTGTGGCCATGAAGTGATTGAACACCTGAACTCAATGATTTGGAGGGGTGTCCCAGTACTTTTGGCAATAAAGTGTGTGTATATATATTTGTACCGCAGTACATATTTTTCAGTTTCTTAACTTCAGTGAAGAGGAAGTCATTCCCTTCATTCATGGTGTAAATAAAAGTCAATGTGAGTGTATCTTAACCTTTAATTAGGCCAATCTCACATTTTTAAAACTATTTAGTTAATTGTATGTTGTTTTCTGTATATAAAACCTAAACTTACATAGACCCAAACGTCACAATTAAATATAATGTATTTGCATTATATTATAAAATATCAAAACAAGTCACAAAATAAGCAAACTTTTCTGTCAGAATATTTCACAAAATCTTTTCTTTTTTTCACAAAAAAGACTTTTTGAGCACACTGTAAATGCTGAATAAACCTACTAAACACTTGGCATCTCAATGTATAGGGAGTGCAGAATTATTAGGCACGTTGATTTTCTGATCATATTTTTTTTCCAGGCACATTTGACCAATTCCAAACCACAGTAATCCTAATAACTACTATTGATTTAGTATTTAATAATGTATAAGTGATATATAATTGTTCATGAAGGCTGGAAATGAAAATCACCTTATATTCAGGTGTGCAGAATTATTAGGCATGTTTTCTTTTACAGATAAATTGAGCCAAAAAAGAGATTTAACTCAGACTGAAAAGTCAAAAAGTATTAAATGCCCATGAGAAGGATGCAATACTAATGCAATACTAGACATTGCAGTTAAGGCATGACCATTGGACAGTGAAATGCTCGTTGGGTCAGCAGGATCTGACAAAAACAGGTGGTGAAGAAAAGACACCTGTTAACTGCAAAAGAATGAAGAATTAAGGTGAAGAATTAAGGGTGAAACCATCAGGAACCCTTTAGTCTCCAGCGCCACCATTTTCCAAAGCTGAACCTACCTGGAGTCTCCAGAAGTGAAGGTGTCAGGATCTCAGAGACTTCAGTTAGGGAAAGAATCCTAAAAAATGACCCCCACTAGATAAGAATCACAAGCTGAAGTGTTGTAAAATACATGAAGAAGGTTTTTAGGTTTTGGGAGTTCATTTTAGTCCATCCTGAAGTCCGTTTTGCAGAGATGGACTAAAATGAACTCCCAAAACGTACTGCCAGATTCTGGAAGATGAATTCTTCAAACAGTGGTACTAGAGGATGTGGTGCTGGTCCTTCAAGAGTCACTCTCAACCTATCTGTCCATAAAGCCTATAAAAAACCTTCTTCATGTATTTTACAACACTTCAGCTTGTGATTCTTATCTAGTGGGGGTCATTTTTTAGGATTCTTTCCCTAACTGAAGTCTCTGAGATCCTGACACCTTCACTTCTGGAGACTCCAGGTAGGTTCAGCTCTGGAAAATGGTGGCGCTGGAGACTAAAGGGTTCCTGATGGTTTCACCCTTAATTCTTCACCTTCATTCTTCATTCTTCTGCAGTTAACAGGTGTCTTTTCTCCGCCACCTGTTTTTGTCAGATCCTGCTGACCCAACGAGCATTTCACTGTCCAATGGTCATGCCTTAACTGCAATGTCTAGTATTGCATTAGTATTGCATCCTTCTCATGGGCATTTAATACTTTTTGACTTTTCAGTCTGAGTTAAATCTCTTTTTTGGCTCAATTTATCTGTAAAAGAAAACATGCCTAATAATTCTGCACACCTGAATATAAGGTGATTTTCATTTCCAGCCTTCATGAACAATTATATATCACTTATACATTATTAAATACTAAATCAATGGTAGTTATTAGGATTACTGTGGTTTGGAATTGGTCAAATGTGCCTGGAAAAAAAATATGATCAGAAAATCAACGTGCCTAATAATTCTGCACTCCCTGTAGAGATAATTTAGCCTGCAGTAATGTTAACACTGGCACTGCAACATGGCAATTCATTTGAGAGCCAAAAACATTTTGATACAAACAAAAAATTACAAATAAAGTACCATATGCATAACCCTATATGACTCATATCTCATGAAAGTATCATCAGCAAACGGATGAAGCAGTTCTTCTCTGAACTAAACAGAGCCTTACATGCTCAACCAGAAAGAAAATAGTGGCAATTCCCACCAGACCAGACAAAACAAGTCGGATCAGAGCCTCGGTGTCGCCACAATGATCTGCACAATCTGAAAGAGAAGAGCTTTTTCACTTATTCATAAACATCTTCTGCCTCATAAAAGGGTTTTTTTCTGTGGAAAAACAGACACTGAACATAGGTCACCACTGTGGCAGGAAGAGAGTTTTGTGGTAAATTAGTTTTTGTACCTTCATGTTGTGAGCAGATCTCTTTCCTGTGGAGACGGACGCTCTTATTGCTCACTGGATTTGCAGCCGTGCAGCTGTAGATCTCTGGGTCATTATAATGAAGCTCTAATGGTAAACTGAGGTTGATGCTGAGATCAGGATTGCTGGTCTGGTTCATCATTTCACTCCCTTTATACCATGAGATGGACACGTCTCGATCATTTCTCACAGAGCAGAAGACATAGCAGAAATCTTTGTTTGGGTCTTCTGTCTCTTCTGGTGCTTGTGATGTGTCTGGCAGACATTGATAAACAAAATCAATGTTTAAAAATCATAAGTATCATTCTTTTCAAAATAAGCTCCTCTTTATCTAGTATATGAGCAGTGCGCAGATTCTGGTCTGGAGTGTTACAGAACAAGAACACAACATCTGAGCTTCATCCCAGAGAGGCGTGCACAATAATATAGCTTCACGTGGAGGATTTAAAATGGCAACTATTTAAACATTTGGTTTTTATTTTTTGAAAATGACAACCAGGATATTCAGTGACAATATCAGAGCATTATTCATGGAAGCTTGGTGTATTAATCTTGTAAACCCTGACATGAACTAATAGTCAGAAAATCTATTTTGTCAAACAGATCGGATCAGGCTTTTATGGCACATATGTTATGATATAGTGAGAATAGCTCCCACTTGAGGAAGAAAAAAAAGGCCCAAATCTCAAAATTTGCCAGGCAATGACATTTTTATTGATATTGATGATGTCCAGATTACACCTTCAAAAACCGTGTGAAATCTGGGAGTATTGCTTGACTCTACGTTATCTTTCGACTCACATATTGGTAAGACAGTTAAGTCATGCTTTTTCCACCTGCGAAATATTGTTCGTATCCGCCAATCCTTCAACTTTAATGATGCTGAAACTGTTATTCACGCTTTTATAACCTCCAGATTAGACTACTGTAACGCCTTATACAGCAGCTTACCAACTAAGGCTATACATCACCTCCAAATGGTGCAAAACTCTGCTGCTCGAGCCCTAACATTTAATAAAAAATCTGTACACATCACTCCCATCCTCAACCAACTTCACTGGCTTCCTGTGGCCAGTCGCATCCAGTTTAAACTGTTAGTCTTAGTCTATAAAGCCAGTCATGGCCCTGCACCACAATATCTTGCTGAGTTAGTTCAACCATATGTTCCTGCCTGGACCCTCAGATCCAGCAATGAAAACCTGCTTGTCATACCCAAGTTTAAACACTCTACTGTGGGAGGAAGGGCTTTTAGTGTTATTGGCCCTAAATTATGGAATAAGCTGCCCTCGACTATCCGTAATGCTACTCTCCAGATTTTAAAATCCCAACTTAAAACTCATCTTTTTTGTCTGTGCAGTAAATAATTATCTTTCTCTCACCACCTCTGCCTTCAAGTGATCTCACACCTCTTCGTGTTATGCTTCATGACTAGTTACTGTTAACTAGTCCCTGCCCACTGACGTGTTAGTGAGATGATGAGGAGAGAAGAGCGATACAGGATGGACTAAAAATAACATTACCTTCCAAAGGATCCTAATTGCTAGATATGTGGTTATTTATTTTCAACAATGTGAATGTCTCAGTTGAGCATTATTTATTTGTATTCGGTACATTTCACTGTAGATTATTTGGTAAATCAGTCGCAATTTCGGCACAGGCTTTGCAAACAGATTTTTACAATATGGACTCGACAGTAATGCGTGAGTAACTGTGTTCATTCTAATGCCTGATCTGTGACCAAAACGGTAAACTTCACATTGTTTCTCTTAGTAGGGTGAAAATAATCTGTTATTTAAACTGGGATTAAATTATATAGAAAGTGATCAAAGAGTGAGCCAAATCTCTTATTTGCATTGTGTTTGCACTGTTAGTTATGATGAAAGCATTCGTTAGTGTGCAGAAACTGAGTTGCAATGACGAGATCCTGCATTCATGCGCTCAACATGTAACCTTTCATGCCAACATCTAAATATAATGCCATATATCTAAATATAATGCTATCAACACTTTTCACAATTAGTTAACCTTGAGAGCTGTAATAATAAAAATGTGCTAAAAGAATATATGGGAAAACAGGGAGACTCACCATGGATTGAACTGATGGATGAGGCACCACTGATGACAGGCACAGAAACTGGTGCTTCAGGGAAAGAGAACACATTGAAATCACACTGGAGACGGCAGTTTCACGACATAATGAGATCTGGCCTGATATCTACAACTTTTCTGAAAAGTTCAGACATCTTAAGTAATTGAGAGGCTTTGGTGTATCTGATTGTATGAATGTTTTTTTATCGAAGACGACTTCTACTTAGTGGCGGCTCCAGACAATTTTGATTGGGGAGGTCCTGGTCATTTCAATGGGGGTCTCATGAAAACCAACAAAAAATATGTGCATATGTATTTAGAACATTTTGTTAAATGCCGTTCTCCTGTCGGGTTGTAGTCATCGCTTAGGGAGAGAAGGGCGAAATGTTTGAATTTGCATGGTGGTAACTCAAATGTTTTTTTTTTTACCATTTCGTTATTTTGGCTTGTAATTTCGTTGGGTGGAAATATGCACTGACCACTGCAGACCGGGAACACCCCACAAGAGCTGCAGTTTTGGAGCTCTGTCGTCTAGCCATCACAATTTGCCAAATTGTGATGGCTAGACGACAGAGCATCTCCAAAACTGCAGCTCTTGTGGGGTGTTCCCGGTCTGCAGTGGTCAGTCTCTATCAAAAGTGCTCCAGGGAAGGAACAGTGGAGAACCGGCCACAGGGTCATGGAGGACCAGTGGAGAACCGGCCACAGGGTCATGGAGGACCAGTGGAGAACCGGCCACAGGGTCATGGAGGACCAGTGGAGAACCGGCCACAGGGTCATGAAGGACCAGTGGAGAACCGGCCACAGGGTCATGGAGGACCAGTGGAGAACCGGCCACAGGGTCATGAAGGACCAGTGGAGAACCGGCCACAGGGTCATGGAGGACCAGTGGAGAACCGGCCACAGGGTCATGAAGGACCAGTGGAGAACCGGCCACAGGGTCATGAAGGACCAGTGGAGAACCGGCCACAGGGTCATGGAGGACCAGTGGAGAACCGGCCACAGGGTCATGAAGGACCAGTGGAGAACCGGCCACAGGGTCATGGAGAACCAGTGGAGAACCGGCCACAGGGTCATGGAGAACCAGTGGAGAACCGGCCACAGGGTCATGGAGGACCAGTGGAGAACCGGCCACAGGGTCATGAAGGACCAGTGGAGAACCGGCCACAGGGTCATGGGCGGCCAAGGCTCATTGAAGCACGTAGGGAGCGAAGGCTGGCCCGTGTGGTCCGATCAAACAGACGAGATACTGGAGCTCATTCTTGTTTTGTCTTTTAGAATAATCTTTAAAAAGTTAAGAACATTCTTAAATGTTTTTGGAAATAAAAAATATTCTTAACTTTATTCTTAAGTAAGAAAATAAGAAGCAAATTGCAGTTACAAATAATTTATTTTCTTAAAGTCCCAGTGAACCGGAAGTTGGAACTGATTTTATTTCAGTGATCTGACGTATTTCCAAGCGAAACGGAATATTGAATAGAGGTCAGGGTTTCACTTCAGCGCTCCTCCTCCCCATCTCTCGCTCATAGCAGACTAACGATTGGAGGGGAGTGGTTAAGGATATTCAAACCCAAGCCGGCGCATAGTCGTCATCGGAAAGGTAACGCCATTCAAGACCGGAAGTTACTTTTCAGATTTTGATTAAAGATTACCACGGCAAACAATTTTTTTATGTGTATTAACTTGCACAGATTAATTGTTCACCCTAAGACCTGCACTCTTAGAAATAAAGGTGCCAGGAAGAACCAAAAAGGGTACTTCACAGCGATGCCATAGAAGAACCTTTTTTGGTTCCCCAAAGAACCCTTCACTGTAAGGTTCTTTGAAGAACCTATTTGTTTCTTGGTGCCATAAAGAACCTTTTTCAGTGCTGCAAAGAACCCTACTCAAGGGTTCTTTAAAGAACCTATATAAGTTCTTCATGTCACTTTATTAGGTTCTTTGTAGAACCATTTATGAAATGGTTCTTTATGACCCCATAATAAACAAACATACAAAGAAAATCCAGGAATTTGATTTATTTAATGTTTTTATTGCCTTCATACATTGTGCCACATGAAAGCAATATATCCATTTAATACATACATTTCATGAATTGAGTTAAAATTGCACAATTAAAATGTGAAAATAGCAGAAACTCTATAATAAACCAGAAATGAGCATAACACAGACTCTACAATAATCCAGAAATGAGCATAACACATATGATATATCATAATCTACAATAAACAGTCCACTCCAAATGAAAACAGTGCAAATGAAAGTATTAAAGATATGCTAGATTTTTAAGTGAACTATCCCTTTAATTGTAAGAGGAATAGCAGAAGACAGATCTGTACTACAGGGAATTATAAACTCTTTTCACACAAACAGGGACAGTCACAAACAGACACTCCTTTTAAAAACAAAAACCTCCAAAAATGACAGTCTTTCTCAGGCACTTTGGGTAAGCAACATTGTAGATTTGACACGTAGAGTAGAGCAGGCTAACAGCCAAGGAAACATCAATGCCCCCATCATCTTCAACCATGTCTTCTCCATCCATCCTAATGGAAACGCTGCCACTGGCTAAAGGGTTCCCATTCTCAGTCCTTTAGGACGATGGTTGGGGTTTGGTATGGAGGATCCTGTGAAAACAAACACAGTATTTTAGGGCTTGCAAGAAATAAACGTAATCAGGGTTAACTTTTATAAACTATATATTTTTAACAATATTATACAGGGTTCGTACACCTTTTTCAAGGTCAAATTCAAGCACTTTCATGGTCCATTTTAAAGCCTTTTCATAAACATAGTAAAAATTATTATTTAGTGTTTTTATCACATTAAAAGAGGTAATGTTATAAATGCCAAAATTGTGTTCTGTAAGTTCTGTAGCAGAAGGATCAGATATTTAAGCAAATCACAAGTTTAATTTTTTCAAAATGTATCACTGTCTAAGTAGACTTTCTTACTATCTAACCTGCCTAAGTCAATGTAAAAACAATTAACAAAGTCACTCGACACGTTCACTTCACTTTCAATTAAATTATTGAAAATATTAAAAAAATGCAAACATTCGTCTTTGGGGTAGATAGTCAATCAGATTCATTAATGCATTCAAATAAATTTACTGTATGCTTACTGTGCTAATATATCTTTATCTGATGTACAACAAACAGAAATCTGCCCCATAGACAATAACTGCTGAAAGTGAACCGTTTCCTTCAAGTATTTTAAAATCACAAAGAAATGCACTTTCATTAGAAAAAAAAGAATTCCACCTTTAAGAGTAGAAAATGTTTACAGTAAAAACCTTTTCAGAAACTTACTCAAAAAACTTATGAGGCCAAAAAAAAAAAAAAATGAAAGCAAAACAAAAAATAATCGTTCATTAATCGTAATCAAGGTAAAATGTTCAATTAATCAAGGTTTTTATTTTTGGTCAAATCGTTACAGCCCTATTATGACGTTCGCTCGGAGGCTACTATGACGCTTGTTCACACTGCAGTGAGAGAAAAGCGTTTCTGCAGAATAAAACCGCAAACCGAGGGGAATGCAGGTATGACGCAATCGACAGGCGACTCCCTCGCACGCATTGCTCACACGTCCCCGTTCCTTGGTTAAAATAACAATTTCTCATGATTTACAAATAGTTGGAAACATTTGACATATTCTAAGTACTCAACTGAACAAAATATATAACACTGGTCTAGTGGTTTTTGGATATTTTACTGCAAAAATCTTACATAGTTCACCTTTAACTGTTTGGTTACCAACATTCTTCAAAATATCAGAAGCAGAACAAAGAAACTCATACAGGTTTGGAACAACTTGAGGGTGAGTAAATGATGACAGAATTTTCATTTCTGGGTGAACTATCCCTTTAATGTCGAGCCCTGCGTATATAGTATTTAAATAAGTCAAGCACTTTTCAAGTAACTTGCCTCTCTAAATATGGCGGTTTTCAGGAAATAAGAGACATAACTATTTGAAATTACAAAAAAAAAAAAATCAACTTACAGAACTTCAGATAAAATAAATTCAGGTTGATCAAATTTGATTGCTCAAATTCAGATCTCAAATTTCAAGTTAATATTTTTCAAAGAAAATCACTCGCTCCAGATGCTCTATTTGCGTTCGGTGTGAACGCAGCATTAAGATGACTTCCAGGGAAAACGAAGGGGCCCGGGTAAGTTTGCTGTTTATGTACAATCAGACTTGGGGCTCGACAGAACAGAAGTATGTTAAGCCTGGAAGTCATCTTTACAGGTTTAATATCGTCCGTACTGATCAACTTGCTCTGATAGGCGCTCAACTGTTTTTCCTATCCTGGGTAGCCCGGATGTTACCATGTGAATATTTAACTTGAATTTTTCGATCTGAATTTGAGCAGTCGAATTAGACTGTTTTCTTTGAAAAATATTAACTTGAAATTTGAGATCTGAATTTGAGCAATCAAACTTGATCAACCTGAATTTATTTTATCTGAAATTCTGTAAGTTGATTTGTGAGCATTGAAAAATATTCATCGAAATTCAGGTTGAGAGGTAAATTCGAAGGGTTTCCAAAGTAAAAATTTCAAAGAGGTGAATTCAGGGCAAATAAATTGAGATAAATATTTTTCCAAATTAAATATTTCAAAACTAAGTATTCAGTGGCTGTTAAATTTCAAATAGTTATGTCTCTTATTTGCTTCCATAGTTTTCCAGGACTTCAATTTCAAAAAGTCAAATTCAAGTACTTCAAGCACCTTGTATGAACAATGATTCCAGTAAGTTAGCCTTTTTTCTAAATCACGTTTATAAAAGATTACTTGAATGTCCTAATTTAACTAAGGCCTAATCGGACACTACAGTTAACATTATCTAAACTATAGTCTAACGTTACCTCACTGGATTAAGGTTGTATTTTACACAACACACGACCACACAAACAGAAATTAATGAACAATGTTTTATTTTAGCACATATGATAATTATTAAATTAATTCACTTACCAGTAGATCGTTGTGAAGACTTCCAAAAAATAACGAACTCGCTTTGTCGTCCTGAGGTGAAAGGAGAAACTGCTCGAAACTAAATCTGGGCAAGTTAGATAAAACCATTAAATTAGATAATCTCCCACCAAATAGAAAAACAGCAACAAACAATACTTTTTTTTTGTTCTTGGCTATTTAAAATAGCTTTATATATGCACAATTACCGTCGATTTTTGTCAGAGTCTTCAGTCAGCGCGCGCTAAAGTGAGTGGGAAGAAACACCTCGAAACTACATCTGGCAAACAACAACAAATAATTTATTAATCAACAAGTTCGGATAACTCATTATGATAAGCTATTTAAAATTGAAATTAGTTACAAAAGTACTTACCACTTATCAGGCTCTCGCAAAACTATAGTCTGGACTAGGCATGTGCCGGTATCAAATTTTCATGTTGCGATTAATTGCTGAAGCTTTTATCACGGTATACGGTGTTATCACGATATTGAAATAAGTTGCAAAAAAAAAGTGTTGTCATACTATAAACAGGTCTAATAACTTGTAACAAAAGAACCAAACATTTAAAAACAATAAAGCAATACACAAAAATGTATAAAGTAAACAAATATTTAAAACAGATTAAAGTGCAAAATAATTATAATTATAATTATATTAATACAAGCTTTAGAAGTATTTTTCATTGTCAGTTTGTTAATGAATGAACTAATGTTAAATAATGGAGCCATATTGTAAAGTGTATGATTGAACAACAGTCAGAACATATTCAGACAATATCTAGGGCATGTAATTTAGTCCAGATTAAAATATAAAATGCTCAAGTTTGAAAATGAATAGCCTTAAGTCTTTAAGTATTAAGTATTAAGGCCTGTACACACCGGGACGAATATTGCGCGCGCTTATCGCCAGCGTTTTTCGTGCCGTTTTTCGGCGCGTCTTGAGTGTTCACACCCAAGCGATTTTCACTGGCGTTGCGCAGAGTGAGCGTGCACATTCAGTCGATGCGCTCGCGGTACACAAGATGGTGCTGCGGCACTTTAAGCCTCTGACACTCGCTTGTCACACAGAAGGAGAAGAGAGACAGTATTTACGTGCTTGCCAAAACCATAGACATATTATGTATATGGACAAAACCATTCACACACTTTTTGCTAACTGGCAAGCAGCATTAGCAGCCCATCTTCTTCTTTGTCTACTTACTACTTCTTCGTCGTATCAATGTGTGTTCGGCAAGACCGTTTTGTGATCGAGCGCCACCAAGTCGTGTTTTACTGTCACTTCAGCAGCTCCAGGCACGTGAACAAAAGCGCCGATCTCATTGGTCGGACAGTTTTTTACGCGCCGCGTCAAAATAAAAAAACGAACCCGAGGCGTTTTTTTAAAAATGACGCTTTTACGCCTGGCGTTTTGCGCGTCGGTGTGAACACTCACATTGGCGCCCATTGTTTAGTCCCGAGGCGTTAAACGTCGGCGATAAACGCGTGCGAAAATCGTCCCGGTGTGAACAGGCCTTTAGGTTATGTGATGAGCGGGGAAAAGGCTGCGTTTCTGCTGTTCCGTCAGCGCCCTCTGCTGTCAAAAAGTGAATGTGCACTTCAGCGCATCTCCTCATTCCGCCATGTGCTCGGCTCATGCACGGTCTATTTACATCATTGCACGTTCCTCTTGGTCTATTTACATCATTGCGCGTTCCTCTTTGATGTGTTGTTCATTTTAAACGGTTGATGGGTAAAGTATTCTTAAAATGTATTCTAAAAATCTGAATAATAGAAATAATTATTCACGGTATTTTGAAGTGCCCACGATAACAATATTGAGCATGTTCATTATTGCGGTATATCGTATTACCGTTTACCGGCACATGTCTAGTCTGGACACACACAACACACCTCGTCACCGGCACCGTGCGAAGAAAAAACTGATGGGAGAGGGAGGGGGGGGGGGGAATAACCTGGAAGTCGATTCCAAAAAGAATCACTTGGTCGAGGCTTCGAGAATTGAGAATCGACTCCAAACTAAGAATGAAGTCATTGACCTGTCATTCCTGTGCATGACATGACTAATAATAGGTGCATTTCCCCGATTACTAAACCATTATCAGAAGAACCATAACACGGACAAGTGGGGATTTTGTTCAATTCTGTTCTCTAAAAAGATTCATTCACTGATTCATTCTCGATTCTCATTCTGTAGATTACAGCATAACACCGCTAGGTGGCAACTAGTCTGTGTATTACGAGAGAAGTTTTTGAATTAATTCAACAGGTTCGTTTTTAAACACACAAACTAACAGCATAATTTAAAATGCATATTAGGATGATAATAATTACTTGACGGATCAATGTTGCATGTGTTTTTAAACAATAAGGACTAGCCTATGTGAGCACAGGAAGGCATTTTGAGATAAAGTTTAATTGTATGCTTTATTACAAAAGGCTTCCACCTCAGATGGCAGATTGTGGTTATGTAAAATAGACCTATTTTTTTTATTTTTAATATGAATGGCAATTATCTTAAGATACATTGACTTTTCCTATTAATCAACAACATCATAGTGTTTCTCACAGGATTTTGTTTAACTGTGGTGGGTGGACCTCGGCCCCACTGGGGTCTGGGGGTCTGTATGTTTTTTTTTGTTTTTTGTTTTTTTAACTGATAAACGCCTTAACACAATTCATATAACTCAATTTATGCTTTATATTGCACTATATTGAGTCTGATAAATATATAAATGTAAATATAAATGAGTCTGAATTGACTGGACCAGAATCTGTGACAGATTCTGTACCACACAGGATTATTTAGGTCACTTTATCTCACTTTCCAGAAAAAGAAAGAAATACATTATATACAACATGAGATTGTTGAGTGTGAAGAACCATTTTATAGTCTAGAGAACCTTTCTGTGCTACAAAGAACCTTTTATGCATTGTAAAGGTTCTTTGGATTTAAACGGTTCTTCATGGAACCATACACCCCGCCAAAGAACCATTTAAGAACCTTTTTTTTTAAGAGTGTGTAATGTGGGCTAACAAAGTAAATAAGACCGATTTTGATTTCATGAGGACTTTAAGATTGTTTTGTGGATCCAGCCTCTGCTCTTAAGAAGGGTCTTAACTAAAAGTTTGACATGAAAGTAAAAAAAAGAAATATATATATATATATATATTTAGATTATATATCTCTTAGGACCTGCTTTATATAAAGAAGCTGAAATTAACATGCAATGTGTTATTCTGAAGCGCTAACTGAGGCGACACGAAGTGGCAAAATCATTCTTAGATTCTTAACACTCAAGACTAATATTTTACTCTAAGTGACTCTACTTGCCCAGAACTTGACACATTAGTATTTAATCTTGTATTGGCTGTATTTAAAACTTACCATATACATCAACTCTGAATGTTCTCCTGGAGATGAATTCATTGATGGTGAGTGCAAGCTTATAAAGTCCAGATTCACTGGCGCTGATGTTCCAGATGGTCAATGATCCTGTCTGTTTGTCGAGCTGCGATCTGTCAGCGAGTTTCTTATGAAGCCATACATTACTCTGATACATCTGTGCTATGCGGGTGGTTTGGCTGCCATTTGTAAACAGCCACATTGTTTCATCCTCGCCTTTTAGTTCAGGAACTCCTGTTTGCAAAGTCAGCACGTCTCCCTCCATCACTGTCTTCACCTCATCCCACTCACCATTCATGAGACCTGAAACTATATGAATGAGGGTTAAACATGAGTTACAAAAGGCGGTACATAAATGTGAACATGAATGCTATTTCCATGAGACCAAAACCACTAGTGGACTGCTTTCTAACCATAAATGTGATTTTTCAGTGATCAAATAAATAACATTAGAATGGCGATCAGCAGGTCCTCATGTAGCCCAAAGGTTAGTCTTCCCCACCACACCAGCACAGGAGGATAATCATCATAGCTAACTAAGGGTGTTTACACGACAACAATGTGCTAAAAACTGAAACCTTTTTCCTTTGCGTTTTTCATGGACATGACAACGTTGTAAAAATGATCCCAGTTCACACAGATCTGCGAAAACGATTAAAAACGCTGAATTATTGATGCCAGGACAGTAGCTGAAGATGTCACTTTGTAAAGAAAAACTACGCACATATAAACTTAACACATAATACACATGTGCATGACGTCACTGTCTTCACAAATTCCCGTTTCTGTACTTTACACAGAGACTATAATGCTTTATCAAAAACGTGCACTTTGTATCCTGTTTTCAAAAGTTTGCGTTTTCAGGCCCCTAAAACGCCATTGTCATGTAAATGAATGGCCAAAGCTGATAAAATGTTTTCCATTTTTAGTTGAAAATGGGGTCGTGTAAATGTCCCCTTAGAGCAGGGGTGTCCAAAGTCGGTCCTGGAGAGCCACTGTCTTGCAGAGTTTAGCTCCAACTTGCCTCAACACACCTGCATAGAAGTTTCTAGTAGCCCTAATAAGACCTTGATTAGCTGGTTCAGGTGTGTTTAATTGGGGTTGGAGCTAAACTTTGCAGGACAGTGGCCCTCCAGGATCAGGATTGGACACCCCTGCCTTAGAGGCAATTGATGTCAACACTGCATGAAACAAAACTCAAAATGTCTTGACTTTGATGAAGTGTTAAACTTTCTTCTCCTGCATTCCTATTCTTCTGCAATCCAGAATGGCAGCACAGCAGAAAGGTTTGCTTGAGCGGCGTCCTCTATTGTACACGCATGCATTTCCATTTCCTTCAGTCTTATTATTTCAATTTTGGTGTGAAAGGGTATTTACATTTTCCCAAAAATAAAAAAAAAGAAATGTTGTAAAAAAAACAACAAAAACAAGCCCAGCCCAGGTGAGAAAAAGTAACACAATTAGTTACTTTGTAAGGGAGTAACTCTGTAACTCCAAACACTGTTCATTACCTGCTGGATAGTAACTGCAATTGACTTCTTACTGGCCTTCCTAAAAAGACTATTAGACAGTAGCAGCTCATACAAAATGCTGCTGCCAGACTGCTGACCAAAACCATCTCAGTAACGTATGTAACCCTAGTTCCCTGAAGGAGAGAATGACACCATGTTAGAGACAGACGAATAGGAATTTCGCTAGAGAGGCCAATCTACTTCGAGTGTAATTAAACTAACCAATGCACATTGTATGCAATGATTGCACCATCTGCTCTGGCTCGTAGCGCGGGTATATAATGAGCAGCTGGTGGATTGCATATTAGTTTTCCTCTGAGGAGTTGAGCCGGTGACCTGACTGCCCAGCGGAGTCCAGCTGTTGTGGAGACGTGGCGTCTCAGTTCTCTCCTTTAGAGAACGAGGGTTACATACATAACCGAGACATTCCCATTCAGTCGCTCACTTCCCACGCCATGTCAGAGCTCGACGAATAGGAATTCGCCAAAGCGCCACGACTGCTGCCATCTTCCAGCGCCCTGTATAAGCCTCCTGATCTTTCTTACCTGATGAGACAGGGCTAACACAGAGAATGTAAATCACTGCTGTTCCGCATGAGCCATTTAGTGAGACTATTGGATAACACTGCGAAAGCCACATCCTACCCCAACAGAGTTATGTAGCGTATATCTGTATTATCTATATTACATAAGGAGGTTTTAGGGGTGGCTCCACCCTTATCAGAAAAGCGGTCTCTCCCAAGGGAGAAAGACATTTAGGAGCAACCGTGGAAAATACACATATGGGATCCCATCAGGCTCACACATTTGGTACCCAGCCTAGAAACGGTTCTCAGGGATACAATGGAAATAGGCCTGTGACCGGCACCTCTGCACCACTTGGATGGAGACTGCGGCGTGGGAGAAACCAATCATCTAGCCTTGAGGGTTTGGGACACGGTGGAGGATTTCACACAAGCTCGACCCTGTTGGTGGCCCAGGAAAGCATAGCCATCATCTCCAGATCTGAATCAGGCACCGCTACCGTTCCCGAAGGAGGCAACAGGGAATCGTCATCACCAGAGAACTCTGACTCGCCCTCCTATGCAGCGATAGACATCCGGTTGATGGGGGGAGCTCCGAAGGATACGACTGGTACAAACCTTTGAGATGGTCCAGATGATCGTCAGCTCTACTGGCCCGCAGAGTGTGAGAGGGGTGAGGGTTCCCAGAGGGAAGCGCACTCACCGTAATCCTCAACTCACCTGTGCTACTGCCCGAAGTAACCCTCTGGGAGGGTTAGATCGAGGCAGAGGCACAGGGACTCCGCCCATTTTAAGTAACTGGAGTCTCGGAGATATAGACTCATCCATGAACGCCGCTTCAGCGTGCTCGACGCCCAGACACGTGAGACAGCAATCGTGACCATCCCTCGGCACCAGGTAACTACCACATCCAGAAACACACAGGTAGAATGTCATCTTTAAAAAAACGCAAGCTCTACCTGTGTGAGCTCTTTCAGCGGAACTTCTCTCCTTGGTGCTGAAGCATGCAGGGGAATGGCCACGGCAACACTAATAAGGATAGGATGCAACCCTTAGTGTGCTCTCTTTTTCTATTAGAAGGCGCCCTCTTACCAGCCGTCAAAATGACTTTTCAAGCACTCCCACACTCTCAGAAGTGACCGACTGAATGGGAACAAACATTTCACACCAGTTCTTAGGTCTGGCTAGGCTGACTTCCAGTTATATTCACAATAAATTTTAAAGTACTTTTAATTATCAAATCCCATAATGGCCTCGGACCAAAACACATGACAGATATGTTGGTATAAACCTAATAGAGCTCTCAGTTCAGAAGGATCAAGCCAGTTAATAACATCTAGGCTAAATTGGTAGCTTCCTTTAAGTCCAGATTAAAAACACATCCTTTTAACTGCGCATTTCCTGATTGAGTACCGTTTCTGCACTGTACTGTTTGCACTGCACTGTTCTTTTTAAAATCCTCTCTTCCTTTTATGTCCCTCATATTCAGTTTAATGTAGAATCCTATCTCATTTTAACTAATTCATTCTTTTTTTTCTTTTTTACTTCTTTCTTTTATTGTATTTTTTCTTACACTGTAAAAAATATTGTTGGTTTAACTTAAAAAAGTAAGTAACCTTGTTGCCTTAATTTTTAGTTCATTGATATTAAAAAGTTGAGTTAATACAATGAAGGAAATTGGTTTAATAAATAGAAACTCAAAATATTATTGTATCTTAAGCACATAAATAAAAAAGTGATAAATCATGAAAATAGCACACTTTGGCATGTTTAACTGCGTTATCACAAATAAAACACACAATCTTTTAATAATATTTGCGGGTGATGTTGTCGATTCTCAAAAATGTTAATTGTATTAACTCAATTTTTTTATTTCAATGAATTCAAAATTTTAAGGCAACCAGGTAACTTATTTTTAAATTATTATTTTTTTTACAGTGTATGAATTTGTCTATTTTTATTTAATATTTTTCCCTCTGTAAAGCACTGTATGAAATGTGCTATATAAATAAATTTGCCTTGCCAAACATTAGTCACTTTTGTCAAGTTTGCTCACTTTATTTAAATGTTGATATGTTGTTGTGCTGTTGGTAGCTATAACTCAAACTCAAGTCTTGTATGCAGCATGAATTGAAACTATTGAAAATGCTCCAGTAAGTCACTTAACCATTGAAAACAACCACTAAAACAATATTCTGCTTGTGAAAAGAGCATATTTCTTACCTTCCATACTGATGAAGAACACAATGAAAACCCACATGTTGATGGTCACTTTGAACAAATATCAGGTTCTGCTTTGTGCCGTGTCCCTTGATGAAGCACCTGAAGATCTAACTGATCTGATGAACAATTTTGAGACTCTATTACTTTCATCAGGAAGTGACACACTGACAATGAAATCAGTTGCATCCACTAGATGGCCTCAAAACTTTCCAACAATGAACAATTGATCTCAGCTTTTCTCTCTTTCTGATCTCTCAAGATTGAGACTACAAGTCATACTAACCACTGACTTCCATATATGTTTCCCCTACTAATGGTGCCCCACACAACAATTATTGTTCTTGCAGAATGACGAAATCCATACATACAACTTGAGGGTGAGTAAATGATGACAGAATTTTCATTTTGTGTGACCTATCCCTTTAAGAGACAAACAGAAAGGGGATATGCATTTTCCTGATACTTTAATTTTTTATATTAAATTTTTAAACAAATATTTTCTTATGCACTGTAGTGAAGCAGAATATGGAGCCGGACAGATACTGTACAATTGATGTGTCTTTATTTACAGATGTTTGCGCACAAGCTGGATCGGCTACTAAGCACAGGCTTGTGTGCAACACTTCTTATTATGGTCTGGGCGCCATTCTCACCCAAAGGTAAGAGGCACACACAGACTTTTAGTACCAGAGAACGTGTGCGAAGTTCATTGCATTGGCTCACGATACACATCAAGGCATTGTTAGAACCAAGCAAAGACTCAGAGAACTGTATTGGATGCCCAGCCATCAAAGCACGCATTAAGTGTCGTTCGCCCTCCGCCACTCCAGTCTGTACCCCTCCCAGATGGAGCATGGGAGAAACTCGCTATAGATATTGTGGGGCCCTTTGACAAATCTCCAGCAGAATGTCGTTTTGCTGTAACTTTAGTGGACTACTTTAGTAAGTGGCCAGAGATTGCGTTCATGCCTCAGGTAACCTCTTCAGTGGTTATTCAATTTCTTTCGACTGTGTTCAGCCGTGAAGGTAACCCGAAGGAGCTGATCTCAGACCACGGCTCTCAATTCATGTCATGTGAGTTTGAGGCGTTTCTCCAAAACCGAGGAATTCTGCATCGAACTTCATCTGTGTATTATCCTCGTGCCAATTGAGAGGTTGAACGTTTTAACCGTACTTTTAACTGTCAAAAGAGAGTGAGAAGTGGGGTCATCACTTGTTCTGTGGGTGGCACTAGTAGATCTAAATGTACAGGAGTGTACCAGGAGGTGAGGATGAGTGAGTCTGAGGGTGCGAAGTGGACTTCAGAGGGTATTCCACCATCTTAGGTGTGATTCCAATCCAAAGGGAGCGAACATTTTCAGTCCGAAGGGTACTGCGAACGGCGCAGGGAAGAAGGGAACATCGATACATCACTTCACAGGAAGTGGAGAGTGAAAATCACCCAACTGTCTTTGTGGGTCACATCACTAACGTTGGAAGAGTTTTTAAACAGCTCTGCGATGGAGGAGTTTACGTATGCATTTGAATATTCGTACACTCTAAAAAAAAAAAAGCAATTGGATTGTTTTAACCCAGTGAATGTGTCGTTTTAGCCCAGCGCTTGGGTTAAATGTTTGCTTAAAACAACCCAATCGCTGGGTTAAAAGAACCCAATTGCTGGGTTAAAACAACCCAATTGCTGGGTTAGTCCATTTTCAACCCAACTAGGGTTGTTTTTAACCCAGCAATTTTTAGAGTGTGGTTATTATACAAACTAGAGTATTTATGAATGGTTATGGCAATAACTGTTACATTTGCATATTATATTTTATGAATATGTAAACAAATGAAAAGTGTTGAGAAGCAGCTGAGGGCTGTCATTATTTTATATTTTACTTTATTTACCTCAGGAATGTTTACTATGCAGCTGCGCATGGGAAAGAAAGCGCACGAGATGAGACCGCTACAAATTGATTAAAAATACATTTATACATTATACATTTTCATATTGAATGACAGGTGCAGCTTCAAATCTGTTCATAGTCAATACAGGTAACTTATAAGTAAACTAATAAAACTAATGGACAATGTGTTGATTATATTTTTAGATACATACTGTGTGTTTTGTAAATGTATATGCTTATTATATGGTTTTAAATTTGAAAGTAAAGTAAATTACAATATTAATTTGTTATATCATAATCTGCATGACCCCGTCGTTGCAGGGCGTTCCAAATGAGCGATTATTGTCAGCGAAGTTCAACTGATATACCGTGCTCAGGGAGTAGGGAGCAGTGGACACTGCGTAGGGACCCTGTCGAATGGAACGCACCCTGAGCAAAAAGCATGTTCATAAGTTATCTCCGTGTTGCTTGCATTTTTACAAAGACATAACAATCAGAGAGGCTCACTGAGATCTAATGCTAAGGATTTTAAACTTTCAAACTACCAAGAACTTTTTAAAAGCATAATATGAAAGCATATGAAATATGCAATGAAATCAGTTGCATTAGTCCCACCAAAAGATAAACGGAAAACTAATTCTCAAAAACCTTTCCACTCAGCTTTATAACTTTATAAAAAAAATTTTTTTAAACCTGATATTAAAATTCAAGGAAACTCTCACTAAACAGGCAGATGCACAGGGAACATGTTTTGCCTTTTCTTTCTTTTTTTCTTCTTTTTTCTAGTAACAGTTAATTCCTCTGGGAGTATGTTATTCTTTACTTGTAGCTATTTTGCATCATTAAATATGACCGAGCACATTCCCAAAAGTTTTTTGTTTTTTTGATGTGAGTGAATCCTTGAGATTTGATTTGAATGGATTACTGTATTATCAGAGGGACGTGTAAATGATCGCCATGCGTCACTCCCGGATAACTGAAAATGGGCAAAGAGGCGGGACGTGGGGACTAACAGACAGCAGATAAACGGCTATCCACCTGTCACTCAAGTGGCCACGCCCATAATTATGCAGAACTTTAAGGCTTTATATAATGTAAAAGAATGAGTTCACCCCCCTCACAGTCATCATGAAGGGAGAGATTAGCCGTATAGACCAAAAACACAATTTGTCCCAAACTGTAAACATGTGTTTTTCTGCTTTATAGTTGGGCATTTTAACATAGAGCTCAATGAGATTCCGCTCCAGTCAATGAACCTACGACATATCCGGTCACCTGGCCAAAGGTAGGCGTTAGGAGTTGACAAACGGTCGGAGCCGGAAGTGACGTTGATGACTTGTCGGAGGTGTTTGGTGGATGGCGGCAAATGCAGCGAAATCGATCATGTCAAAATATAAGAAAAATTATAGTGGAAATGGACCAGAGACACTAGTTAGTGTTGATGATACGGATGTGGAAGATGATCAAATGGAATTAGGAAAGACAGGAGAAGAGAGGAATTTAGATATAAGGGAAGATGTAGGTACAAAGAAAAGAAAGAAAAAACATCAGATAGAGGTAAGAAGTTCAGGGGAGAGTGGAAATGACCAGGAGGTGAGGAATGTAAATCTGGATGAGTTGAAGGTAATATTGAAATTTAAAGAGGATGGTGGAATGCGAAAGGTAAGTCCAATTGTATTAACAAAAGAGTTGAGGAAAGTAGTTGGAGAAATTAAGATTGCAAAAGTGTTAAGTAATGGAGATTTGATGATTGTTTGTAATAGTGAAGAGCAAAGAAGGAAAGTGATGAAGATTAAAGTAATGTGTAAGCAGGAAGTGGTGAGTAGTAAGATTGTAGGACAGAGGCAGTGGGTAAGTGGAGTAATATCTGGAGTGCCATTAGGAGTGACTATGGAAGAGCTTAAAAGTAACATCAGTGGAGGGAAAGTAGTTGGTGCTAGGCGATTGTTTATGAGTAGAGAAGGGAACAGAATGGAGAGTCTCTCTGTTGAGCTTAGGTTTGAAGGAGATATATTGCCAGATAAGGTCAAGCTTGGATTTATCAGTTATTCAGTGAGGCCTTTTGTGCCTCCTCCGTTAAGATGTTATAATTGTCAAAAATACGGGCATGTTGCTATGGTGTGTAAAGCTAAGAAACGATGTGCAAGATGTGGAGGTGAACATGATTATGGCAAATGTGAAGGAGCAGGACCAAAATGTTGCAACTGTGGAGGGGAGCATAGTGTTGCGTTTGGAGGATGTGAGGTGAGGAAGAAAGCAATTGAAGTACAGAATGAGAGAGCCAAGAGGAATATAACATATGCTGAAGCTGTTAAAGTGGTTGATACAAGGAATAGAGAGAAAGGAAAAGAGAGGGATGTGCAAAAAGAGAGGAGAATTGAGGAAATATCAGAGATGGAAGGTAGGATCACAGAAGAGACAATGATTGTAAGTAAAGTAAATTTCTTGTTGTTCGTAGCTGAAGTTATTAATTGTACTGCACAAACTGAAAAGAAGACAACTAAGATTCAAATTATAGTCAAGGCAGCAGAGAGATTCTTGGGAGTAAAGGACATATCATGGGAAATGGTTAGGGATGGGCTGATTAGTGAGATACAATCTAGCCAGGAAGCATGGTTTGGATAGGAGGATGATTTTAATTTTACAATGGAATGCGAGAAGTCTTGTGGCTAATGGATTGGAGTTTAAAGGTGTTATTAATGGGATGGAAGTTAAACCGGATCTGATATGTATTCAAGAGTCATGGCTTAAACCTAGATTTGATTTTGTTATTAAAGGATATGTGAGTGAGAGAAGAGATAGAGAGGAGGGAAATGGTGGAGGGTGTATTACTCTGATTAAGGAAGGCATGCAATATAGATCATTAGGCAAAGGTGTAACACAAGAGTATGTTGTAGTAGAGGTATGGGTGAATGGAATAAAGTATGTAATAATAAATTTTTATAATCCTTGTAAGAAATTAGTGTTGAGTGAGTTAGAACAAATAGAGGGTCTTAATGAAGATAGGGTAATTTGGTGTGGGGATTTTAATGCACAGAGCATGTTATGGGGAGGTTTAGTGACAGATTGTAATGGGATGGTGGTGGAAGATTTGATAGATCGGAGAAATTTGGTGTGTCTGAATGATGGGGGTAATACAAGAATAGATGTGGCTACAGGTAAAGAGTCTGTGTTAGACCTAACAATGGTGTCTGATTCAATAGCAGGAAGTGCTGAGTGGGAAGTAATGCGACAAGATACTATTGGGAGTGATCATTATCCAATAATGATATCTGTTAGTGTAAATGTGAGAGGAAGTAAGGTGAGTCAAGGAAATATTGGTAGCTGGAGGTTTGACAAAGCGAATTGGGAAGAATTCATGAGTCTGAGTGAAGAGGGATTAAAGAATATTATAATAGAACCAGATAGATCTGTAGAAATGATTAGCGATGATGTTGTTTATGCTATTCAAGTAGCAGCAAATAAATATATACCAAAAAGGAAAGGACGTAGGAAGAATAAGATAGTTCCATGGTGGACTGAAGAATGTACTAGTGCAATTAGAAGGAAAAGGAAAGCATTTAGGATAGTTAAGAAAACACATAATTTTCAAGATTTAATAGAGTATAAACAAGCACAAGCTGAGGTAAGGAGGATAATAAGGAAAGCCAGAAAACAGTATTGGATGGCTTATTGTGATGAAATAGGGAAGAATACACCAGTAGAGGAAGTATGGGGTATGATTAAGAAAATGAAAGGGATTCAAAAGTGTAATGGGTATCCAGTTTTAAGTATGGAGGGAGAAGTAGCTGTGGAGGATGGAGATAAAGTGGAAATGTTTTTAAAGGCATTTATAAAAGTAAATAGTTCAGAAAATTTGACTGAACAGAGTAGGAAAATGAGGGAGAGTGTGATGAAGGAATATCCTGATATAAAGAAGAAAAAAGAGGCTGAAGATAATTTGTTAGATGTACCATTTTCTATGAGTGAGTTAAAGAGTGCAGTAAGAAGAATGAAACAATCTACTCCAGGAGTGGATGGGATTAGTTACTGTATGATGAAGCATTTTAGTGAAACATCAATGGAAGTGATTTTAACATTTTATAATAGAATATGGATAGAAGGTATAATTCCTCAAAGTTGGAAGGAAGCATTAATTATACCTATTAAAAAGCCTGGGAAAGATCCAAGTAATCCTATAAATTATCGTCCAATAGCTTTAACTTCTCATTTATGTAAGGTAATGGAGAGAATGATAGCTGATAGATTGAATTATCATTTGGAAAAAATTAAATGGTTTTTTTCTTATCAAAGTGGGTTTAGGTGTGGTAGAGGGACTATGGATCCAATAGTATCTTTAGAAGATGAAATAAGAAAGGCATTTATAAATAAGGAGAGTGTCTTTGCTGTTTTCTTTGATATAGAAAAGGCTTATGATATGTTGTGGAAAGAGGGGTTATTAATAAAGTTACAGAAAATGAGTATAAAAGGAAGAATGTATAATTGGATAAAAGAGTTTTTAATTGGAAGAAGTATTCGAGTAAAGGTGGGTGGAGCTATATCTTTAAGTGGAGCAATTGATAATGGTACACCTCAGGGCAGTGTAATAAGTCCACTTTTATTTATTATTATGATTAATGATTTTTCTCAAGGATTGATAGAAGTATGGGGAAATCATTGTTTGCTGATGATGGGGCTATCTGGTTTAGAGGAAAGAATATATATTATAACATAAAGAAATTGCAAAGTGCGCTAAATGAAGTTGAAAAGTGGTCAGGGGAAAATGGTTTTAAGTTTTCAGTGGAAAAAACAAAAATAATACTTTTTTCTAAAATGAGGAGGAATGTGGATGTTAAGTTAAAATTATACAAAAAAGAATTAGAGCGTGTAAGTATAGTAAGATTTCTAGGAGTTTGGTTTGATAGTAGATTAACTTGGAGAGAACATGTTGAAAAAATGGTGGGAAGATGTAAGCGTGTAGTGAATGTAATGAGATGTATTTCAGGTCAGGAATGGGGAGCAGATAGATTGGCTTTAAAAACTATATATATATCTATGATAAGATCTATAATTGATTATGGTTGTATTGTATATGGTTCTGCAAATAAATCTCATTTAATTAAATTAGAGAGAATTCAGTCTCAAGCATTAAGAATTTGCTGCGGAGCATATCCAACTTCTCCAGTTTCGGCTCTTCAGGTAGAGATGGGTGAAATGCCTTTGCATATAAGAAGACAGCAATTAATGGCATCTTATTGGGCAAATTTAAAAGGTCAGAGTGAGGAACACCCAACAAGGAAAGTAATGAGTCCTAGTTGGGAATATGAGAAGAGAGAGTGTAATAGTTTTGGATGGAGTGTAAGGAAATTGGTTAGAGATATGAGATTGGAGGAGGTTGGATATGCTCCAATAATTCCTTTATCTCGAGTACCATTATGGATCATGCCCCAACCAGAAGTAGATTTAAGTTTATTAGAAAAAAGGCAAAAGGAAGGTTCATATGAAACAGAAGTATATAATGTAAGGGAGTATATTGGGTCAAGATATGGAGAATATATGCACATTTTTACAGATGCTTCAAAAGATTCAAAAACTGGTCATGTGGGTTCTGCATTCATTATTCCAAAGGTTAAAGTGTATAAGAATAAAAGGATATCAGATTGTTTATCGGTGTATACTGGAGAGATGTTTGCAATAATTATGGCAATAAGGTGGATTAGGGAAGTTAAAATATCCAAGGCAGTAATATGTTCAGATTGTAGTTCAGCTCTAATAAGTTTGAAGGAGATGAAGTCAGAAACAAGACAGGATATGGTAATAGAGATAGTTCAAGAATTATATTCAATTAAACAAGCTAATTTAGAGGTACAGTTTTTGTGGGTTCCAGCTCACATTGGGTTGAGAGGTAATGAGGAGGCGGATGCATTAGCAAAAAAGGCAATAGAACGAGAAATAGTAGATATACAGATTTTATTTAGTAGGTCAGAAATTAAATCAATTATTAAAGAGAATATTCTGAAATTATGGCAGCAATATTGGGACAATGAACTAAAAGGTAGACATATGCATCAAATACAGTCAATAGTGGGTAAGGGAAGAATATCAGGTAGGAGTAGGATTGAAGAGAATATGATTACAAGACTAAGATTGGGGCATACAAGATTGAATAGCACATTGCACTTAATAAGTAAGCATCCAACAGGTTTATGTGAGGTATGTGAAGTTAGTGAAACAGTTGAACATGTAATAATGCACTGTAGGAGATATAAGGTTGAAAGGAAAGAGTTGAAGGAGGAATTAAATAATATAGGAGTTAAGTTGAATATTCAAAATGTATTAAAATCAGATAGGACTATAATAAATTTATTGGTAGATTATTTGGGTAGTACTGGGTTAAATAAGCGTATTTAAAATAGGTGTGTTTTTTTTTTTTCTCTCCTGTCATGGGGGCTGAGAGTGGACGGAGGAGCTGAACACGCAGCGCCGGATGAAATTCGATGATGTCTCTATGCGGGTAAATAAAGGGAATTTATGTTGGGTATAGAGTAAGTGTCAATGGTCCATTTCGGCTATAGGTGGCGGTAATGCACGTATTTGTTTGCGATCCGCCGTAAAATAAGAAGAAGAAGAAGAAGAAGAAGAAGAAGAAGAAGAAGAAGAAGAAGAAGAAGAAGAAGGTAGGCGTTATGGGCCAATCAGATTGGAGGAGACGATTTGTAAACAACTTCTTCACAAGCGCGGCACCGGTTCACGTGAAGGCTAACATTCGACGCGGGACTAAAATAAAGATGCGCAACCGTTTGACTTTTTTCCTCTTTATCCTAAGTAAATACTTTGTTTATCGACATTTCATCGTTATTATCTAAGTGTATGCCTATTACTTCATTGCTAAGTCCACATGTGTTTTAAACAGGTGCGGTTGAGACGGAGGCCGATCAGCCTTTTCCGCATTGGGGTAACGCCAGCCGAGTGACGGTCACCTGTAAGGCAGAAAACCACACGAACACAACTCTGCTCGCACAGATTTGTAGTCCTGCTATGAATTGTCCAAACAAAACACAGCCCGGAGTCTCCCTGGAAAAATGCAAGAATGGAGTATTTGTAACTTCCCTTGACTGCTCCTATGCCTCCTGGTCCTGCGTCGCACAAGCCCACATTGATGACGATGTTCAAGAGCAGAAATGTAATGTCAGCTGTATAAATGGTGAGTGGATTAAATATTCTTTTTCTGTTGACTCCACTTATTAAACAATTGCATTTGGGTACCGAAAAACCAGTACCTATATACAATAAGGCTAAAACTATATAAAGTTATGTATATATTTGGAGTTAATGAGTTGAAGCTACAACAGTTACATTTTTGTGTTGAAAAATAAAATTCATAGAGATTCATAGATAGGCCTACCCCTCTTTTAGGTATTTAGGTATATAAAGGCATATTTCCCCATGATTTTCATCTCCAAATGTTGTACTTCCAGAAGTATTTGTTGAGGTCATTGTATGGGACATGTGAATGTCTTTTAGTTAAGTTTTGACATGTATCTTCATATTCACAACAGGAAGTCTCTCTCTTTCCTGTGTTCTTGGTTCAGATGTTCCCTCCACAACACCTGCTGTTCCAGATGAAGCACACGCCCCAAGCATCAAAACGACAGGTACTGTTTGCTTCAACTCAGCAGCTCATCTTAGATCACTGATATCGCTGATCCTGGTCATTTCACATTTTTACACCATATCCACGTGCACTTTGATTTAGGAAAATCAGTCAAACTGAAGGTTTTAGATGGCGAAATATAAAATACTGTACATCATATATCCTATGTAAAGATGTCATGTTTAACTAGGCTAGCACTTTATTGCAGTTGTTATCAAGCAATTGTGCATGTGTGGATACCTTAAAAGACACTTTTTACAAAAATAAATTAATAAATAAGAGTGATCATGCCCCGGGACCTGCTAAACTGTTCACACCTCAAACCCCCTGATATTCACACCAAAACTACACACTTGTTTGGACCTCAATGTTCTGGTATTTTTGACATCTGTGCAAATAATATAAAGAGTGTTTTAATGAATCAATGTCTCTCTCTTTCCTGTGTTCTTGGTTCAGATGTTCCCTCTACAACACCTGCTGTTCCAGATGAAGCACACGCCCCAAACATCAAAACGACAGGTACTGTTTGCTTAAACTCAGCAGCTCATCTTAGATCACTGATATCGCTGATCCTGGTCATTTCATAATATTAATAGAAATATTACTGTCAGTGGCTCAGGCATGTCAGCGCACCACATCAAGTGTTTTAGCATTACTGTCTGTTTGGATTTGATGTGTCGTTCCATGCTGCTCACTTCTAGTGTAAACACTTGAATTCCTTTAATGTTTTTTGTTTCTGTTGTACCTTACAGAGCCACCCCAAACTAACAAAACGACTAAAGCACACACTGGAGATGGCCTATCAACTGGAGATATAGTAGCTATTGTAATTGGAACTATAGGAGCTCTTGCAGTTCTAATTGCTGCAGGTCTAGTTATTGTAGCTGTAGCTGTAAGACCTGAACGAGTTCCAGTAATAGCTAGCGCCATCACATGTCTCAAGAGGGTAAGTTTTACCACACGTTTGCATTGCTCATTTAAAGCTTTGTTCATAAAGACTTTATTATTAGGGATGCACGAATACAATACCTTGATCATTTATAAGTGTCCTAAAGTCATGTGATGAATAAATCATCGTTTACAAAGCATTTTATCCATTGTTTGTGTAACTTTGCTTCTGTTACTGCTTCCATTATTATAACTTTTTATTTGAACTAGCTTGGCATGTTCTGTGGTTTTTAGTCCATGTGTTTAGCTCTGAGGTCATCTGTATTCTATGCATCTATATATAATGTGACTTCACAGGACTTAATGAGCGGATGAGTGTTTGCATGTTTTTTTGTTGAATATAGTAGGAATTTATATTTTCTTTACAAAGTGTCTGTTACACTTGCTGTTCTTTTTGAAGCATTTATTTTTGAAAATGAACTGCATTTTAATATTGATTGATTTGCAGAAATTGTGTGACCCAGAGCCAAACCAGCAGGAGCAAAATGCCGACAAGACGGAGATGGATGTTTTCATACCAAAGCCAGGTATGTTTCATTGAGCAGTTGTGAATTGCTTATCAGGGGCATAAAAACATATAATGTTGTCTATTATCCAATAGCCATAATCCAGGCTCAGCTACACACGAGCCTTGTGATCAGTATTTACACCTGTTGCACCATCTAAAACTGTGACTAGATGCAGCGATGCCCTGATGATGATGATGCACATCCACACTGACCCATTCTACCACAGTGATGGACGCCATTCGCGTTATATGTTACAGTATTTCCTGCTCATTAAAGTCCCTACACACACACACACCTTAATGAATTTTATATATAATGCTCATCTTGCTCAAATTGACCATAAGTATTACAGATAATGTCAGAAGTAACAATTAATTGACATGCATATATCCATAAGCTCCATAAGCCAAGCGGCTGTGTCTGTGTGAGCCTGTAGCATACTTGTTTTCCTTACGTCGTTTTACAATGCCAAAGAGGTCTAAAGTGTCATCCATTTGCTAGTACAAAGTCATCTAAAGCCATTCCATAGCTGAATGTCTTTCCTCTGCTGTAGCTGTCAATCATTCTCCGTTCAGCATTCAAACTGCGCGTCGCGTTCTGTTACAGTCAGCTGCACGGTATAGCTCACTCCAATACTCCAACAGGATATATTCCCGCTATAATACTTAATATGTAGATAAAATAATTTTCTCATCTTCTTGGAGTTTATCTAGTGGTTTCTGAACGATGTTGTACTCGCTACTGGGTGACAACACAAGGACTATTCTGCCCTACAAAGGCTAAGTGCAGTAACTACGCAAACACTGAAACTGAGAAAAATGGCTTTAAAGTTTTTACACCAGCCAGTCAAACATGTTGTGGGTAGATTAGTGGTAGATTAGTGGTAATGCATTCATGTATTGCCTTCTTAGGAAGAAATTTTTTATAGATAAAAACCATGACCACCGATGTGATCTTTGACCCCCTAAATGCAGATACTGCACTCTGCCTTTGGATGACCTTAAACAACTAAAACACTATTGCAAAGGCAAAGTGCAGTATCTACAAACTAAATGTGTTCATCCAACTTTTTTTCATGCATCTTAATACATGTTTATAGTAATAATAAACTTTATATAATACAGAATTTTCATTTTCGG
Source organism: Gobio occitaniae (assembly GCA_033150135.1). NCBI lineage: Eukaryota > Metazoa > Chordata > Actinopteri > Cypriniformes > Gobionidae > Gobio > Gobio occitaniae. Next base: position 100,983 of record JARQWZ010002468.1, on the reverse strand, counting down.
TTGAACTATCCCTTTAATATGGCCATACATCATTTCCTAGAATTAGAGGTTAGAGAGTAAGTTAATTTACGTATTTCTTCTCCCTTTACCCTAACTTCTAAGCTATTCTCAAACATGTACATTTCCTATTTATGCTATCTACACCCTTAAAGCTATAATTAATAATTAAAATATAATTATTATGTATTCTTAGCTAGCCTATCTGTGAAATCCAAAAAACTGATTGGCACTTTTTTTTGTATATTAAGTATATTAAGTGTATTAAGTATATTAAGAAAATAGAGTACTTTCAGTACATTATGCAAGTGTACTTTTCTCCTAGTGTGCTTGCTGTCGGCCCGGCTGCGCTGCGCTCGTCCGGTTGTCCGGTTGTCACCTGCTGACTGGCGCCGCTAACTTCTAGAGTAACTTTGTCTAACAAGATAACTTTACCAGACCCAGCTAACTTTTGAAGGAGTAACCCCTGTCAATACAATTGGATTAGCTGCTTGAAACGGAGAGATGTCGAATCAACAAACACCAACGTGATTAAATCGGATTATCTTTACGTTGTCAGAGGATATTGCCTTTAATAGAGCAGCACAGGTTAGTCAAAATTTGCTAGCCGCTGGCTAGTAAATGTTAACTGAATATAAAGCTGTCAGTTGCCTTACTATGAGTTATTATTTTGCTATCTTCCTTACCAGTCTTTGAATATTTGCGTTTTAACGCGAGTTCAAACATCATATGGCTGCGGGATTGTTTCTGTGTGTTATGATCGGGGCAAACCGCATAAGTTGAAACCGCAGTATCTGCTGTGTCAAGAACGGGGAAACAAAGCTAGAACGCAGTAACATCACTTACTGCGGTTTGCCTTGGTATTGGCTTGGATTTTGTAGTTACTGCAATTTTGACATGCTCGTTTCTCTAAAACTGGACAAAATTGAACCTGCAAACTTTGTCACAAGACAGAACCGATGTCACAAAGCCCATTTCAAGTCTTAACTCAATTTTGACCAAATGTGTAGTTACTGCGCTTAGCCTTTGGACGGCAGTATTAATTAGCATCACACGCACAATAACTGGAATTTAAAACTGTGAAGAAACAAATAATCAGTGAACTTTTGGACCGATATACATAGTAGACTAGGATTTGTGCGCTCAACATCTCTTCTCTTTATGCACTCTCTTCTCTACTCTGACTACATGTTGCTTTAACCCTTAATCGTCCCTTGGGCTCCAGCTGACCCCACTGGACTTTTCCTCCATTTTTAAAAAGTGTTCCCTTCATCTCAGGGCCATGAGACTCTGTGACTTTTCCTAAATAATCTATCTAAACATGCACAAAAAATCTGTGCTTGATTTGGTTGTTCTAAAGGTGTGTAAAAAATGTTTTACCGTTTAAGTCCCTCGGGGTCAGATTGACCCCACATTGAAAATGAATGGGAAAGTGTAAAAAAAAAACATTTTTGGCAAAAAAAATTAACTAAATCCAGTATAAATCTGAAAATGTCTACATTTATATCAAGGTCTGGTCCTAGACCATAAACCCAAAGTGGAACGAACTTTCTGTCTCATACACGCGCACACACACACACACACACACACACACACACACACACACACACACACACACACACACACACATGTGTGTGACTGCAACAGAGAGCATTTTTATAGAAACTGGCAAATAAAATCAACAAAACTGGCATAAATCTGAAAAAATTCCATACATAAATGTAGGACAAATACTAGAGCATAAATGCAACATGGAACAATCATGAGAAAGAGAGGGAAAAGGGCAAATAAAAGAAAGATGAAAGGCAGCTTAACTTTTGTATAACTTCCCTATGGACCTCTAGTGGATAATGTGGTCATTGCACTCTTTCTCTTTAACTATAATTCCTAAAGTTTTTCCGCAAAACTACAGATGGCGGTATTCTATCCCTAACACATAGAGCAATGTCCAAAAACTATTTATATTTATTTAAGATCCTCATTCAAGTGATTTTTTTCATAAAAAAATATTTTTTAATGAGCCAATTTATGACATAGTTAAGTATTTGTGCAGTAAATAGGTAAAAAACGACCAAATACCCACAAAAACACAGCATAAATGTATAGTTGAGAAGTAAATAAAAAGATATATAGTTTTCCATGTAAAAAATTTATATTTCCTTATGCAATCGCTCTGTAAAAGTTTGGGGTCTATTTGACCCCAAGGGACTCAAACGTAAACCCTACTTGAGGGATGATTAAGGGTTAAGCGCATCATTCTGCACCCAGGATGCGCAGAAGTGTTTTGTTGCCGTTTCATATATTCTCATAGTTTTGTGCACCTGAAAGATTATTTTAAAAAAAAGTATCTTGTTCTCAATAATCTATCATATCTTTGTTGCACCTTTACAGAGTTGCACATTATGTTGTAATTTTATAATATTTGTGTAGGCCCATGTAATTATTTACATTCTCATATATATATATATATATATATATATATATATATATATATATATATATATATATATATATATATATATATATATATATATATATATATATATATATATATATATATATATATATATATATATATATATATATATGGGATGCAACAATACAGTTAGTCCACGGTTCAATACATACCTCGGTTTTTAACCACGGTGTTCGGTTCGGATGGCTTGTCAAATCAGTTTTTTGCTATTCTATTTTAAGCGACAGGAACAGCAAAAGCTTAAGGAGAAAAAATACTATTTTCTTTCTTTATTTTACTTAAAATAATTGAAAACCCTTACTTAAACTTAAAACTTTACTTAAAAAACCCTTGTACACAGTCTTAGAGTATTGTAAAATATAAAATAAATATAAATAAAGATTTACACTGGCAGCTCAGAGCAGTACAGCAGCATTTAAGTATGAAATTGAATGAATAAATGTAAAATTAAAACACTACATAGACTTCACTATAAAATATACATTGATTCTTATTAAAGCTGCTGTATTAGTTTTTCAGTCAAGAGCAGTGAGTGATTTTCTCTTTGTCTTTTGTTGTTGTATTAACAATAAAGGGATAGTTCAATCAAAAATGAAAATTATAAAAAAATTATGAAAAAATAAAAGTTTTGTGTTTAATGTATTTTTGTTGATGTTGAAATGGATTTTAAAACATATGGTATCGAAAAAAGTATCGTTACGAACCGGTATCGAAACTGAGGTATCGAAACTGAGGTATCGAAACTGAGGTATCGAAATTGGCACCGGATTGAAAGATTTTGAACAATACCCAGCCCTACTAGGCATAAGATTAATCTCATGCGCTACGTTTTACGTCCGGTCTAGTCTTACAACCAGCTGTACATCCGGCTGATCCAGGTCATTGTATAATATGGCATGACATTAAGGATGTTTTACTCCCTTAGGGCAACACTAATAGTCCACAGCCTAACATACAAGATCCTCACAAATTGCCGAATTCAGTAGTTACACATTTTGTTGGATAATTTGTCATTTTCTCGTTACAGATCAAGTGTGAAGTAAAAACATGAAGTGAAGATCAACACGACCAGTATTGTGCAATAGTTTACAATGTCAAAGGTGTCATGATTAATGTATTTTAACCTGAAATATTTATTTCTATTTATTATTGTCTTTAAAAATGAGTTGCTTTTTGTCTTCTCGTATTGTTTCTAATGAAGGATGCAAGTTACTGTTCTATGTGAAAAAAGCTCCGTCCTCAATTTTGGAGCTGGTATTTGTTGAAGTTATTACTCTGAGGCCCTGATTTACTAATATCCCTAAAACTCATTGGCTCACACAATTGAACTAATCAGTTTTATTGCTTGCACATGCTGTGCGAGTATAGTGGGTGTTTGTCAAAGAATACTTGCACAAACATATATTTATACTTTATTAACAGCAAGGAACATCCAAACAAAATCATAATGAAAACCTGCAAAAAAATTTAAAGTATATGCCATTTTGTGCACAAGGTTTTATTACCGCAAACTTTGAGTAAATTGGGGCCAGAGTAACAAAATAAAGTGTTTTCAATGAATGTATTTTATTTTAGAGTGAATTTTAGAGAACTTGCTCTTTATTTTGTAATTTGCGTTTCATTAGATAAATAAATAATTAGACCTCTAGCAATATTGATATATAACCAATCGAACCAGTAATGGTAACAATTGGCAAAATAAATTTATAAAAATAAAAAAATCTATAGAAATCACTTAAACTGCCTAATAAGCTGGCCAGAAAACATCAGGTCTGCTAATAATAAATAGAACTAAATGGAAGTTAAAAAAATAACTATCTTGGCACCATTATAATCAGAGGTGGAAACTAAAACAATCCTGCTTTTTTCAAACGCGTACTCCAAGTCTACTGATATTTGATCATTTAATGCATTGCCATAATTTTAATAAAGTGATAGACCTGGGGTCTGTTCTTCGTACCTCGCGTAATACATCCGAAATGATTTGACAGATCCCAGATCTTTTAATCGTGATAAATGATCTCTGGCTAATTTGGTTCTTCAAACTAATTTGCGGATTGGATTAAAATATCTGGATTAAATGATCTAAGATTACTGCGCGTTCCTGTGTTCACCGAAAAGGGCAGATGCATCGATACTCAAAACCACAATCAGCAATGCAGCGATTGGCTGCCGGCAAGACAATGTAATGACATCATAAAATTAAAACGGCCACCTGGCTAAACTTGACAAATTACACAAAAAACCCCCCACGAATTTCTGGACCTTTTATAAGGAAACAGCTGAACGACCAAAACAACATTATAATATTATATACATTCTCATATACAATATAACATTTTTATATTATTATTATTCAAAAGTATTATTATTGCCCCTGGTTCAGTAATTAACTCTTGTAATAAAGTAGCAGTGGCTGGGACAAATTTTAAGTATCAGCTCAAGATGCAATCTAATCCTGTTTACATGAAATAAGCCGCTCCCGAGCAGGTTTAAGCTTCCGGACTTGTTGCTATGACAGCAAATCCAGGATAAGCGTCGAAGAACCAAACAATCCAAGATCATTCCAAATCATCAACAATCAAATCCGGCTAACTGAGTTAGCGGTGTACGAAGAATGGACCCCTGGAGAGTGCATGTAGCCATTTTACCTTGTTGAAACATGCGGTAGAACTAAAAGAAACATGGAAGATTAGGCTGTCAAGTTATTAAAAAATTTACATTTAAATGGTTACATTTACTTATTACATTTTAAGTAGGGTAAGTTGTAATCTGTAAACTATTACATTTCCAAAGTACCCTTCCCAACACTGGAAGACAGTGTGCTCTGATTACCGTATTTTCCGGACTATAAATCGCTCCGGATTATCAGTCGCATCTGTCAAAAAATGTGTCATGAAGAGGAAAAAACACACAAGTCGCACTGGACTAAAAGTCACATTATACTAGACTATAACGCCGGCTTCACACCGCAAGCGCTGGGAGGGCAGAAGCAGTACGGGAGCTGTGCATTCACACGGGCAGCGTTTGTCTCGCACAGCTGAACCTCTCCTGGCTGAGCGTTGTTCAAGCACCCATCTGTGGACTCGTTCCTCCAGCTCTGGCCATCTTGCTTTCAGTCCGTTAGCTTTCTTTGTTTTCTTCATTACAGTTAAAGTAACCTCTGCTTTTCGCCAGTCCCAAGTTTCTCACTCAAAACTCACACCAAACTTTCTTTCTGCTGCTCGATTACCGTTTTCGGCTGCAAAATTTACGACCTGCAGTTTGTAATTTGCAGAACTTTTCGGGGGCCATTTTGTTTGTGTTCATTCTTTCTCAGTTGTCTTTAAGTGAATATTTCAGTTAACAGGTTTTCAGTTAATTTGTTCAGGGGTAGGCTACAGGAGCAGCATAGAGCGCCCTCTCACAGCTGTAGACGTAGCTAAATGTTTATTCTTGTCAGTCAGTATGAATTAATTTTGATATATAAGTCGCACCTGACTATAAGTCACAGGACCAGCCAAACTATGAAAAAAAGTGCGACTTATAGTCCGGAAAATACGGTACTTATGAACGGGAGGAAGTGCAACGCCTAATATGGCGTATTAGCTCCGCCTTATAAATGAAAGAGCCAATTGTTGATTAGTAAAGTTATCGAGTCACTGCATTTAGAAGCTCCTGTTGCTATAGGAGCAGGCAGTGTTCAGAGATGGGCGTTTAGGTTCGTCCAGGCTGAAAAATTCAGTTTTTTTTTGTCATGATTTGAGCGTTTTTGTCATCGCTCCTACTATGGTGATGATACTAACCCAACTGTAGCTCCTGCTATGGTGATGATATTAATCACATTTAGCTGTGTTTAATATAGCAGAGATCAACGCTGCTCCTGGAGACCCACTGTCCTGCAAAGTTTATTTCCATCCTGCTTCAGCAAACCTGCCTCTGCGGTCCTGAAGATCTTGATCGGCTGCTCCAGGCGTGTTTGATTAGGGCTGGAGCTGAAGTCTGCAGGACAGTGGGTCTCCAGGAGTTAGTTCCCACATGTGCTCCAGGTATATGAGCCTTGGTTTTCACTTTGCTGCACTACAGGTCTGCATGAGATCAGGATTTTTTTTTTCAGTCCCATTCGCAAATTCCCACAAGTATAGATGTACACAAACATTTCAGTCCAATACCAGTATGATTCTGTCTCACTCTATTTTTCCCAAATCCACCTTTAGTTTTAGATGCATTCTGATCAATGGCATCCACGTAATCTCAAATCACAGACAACCGAAAAATATTGGGAATATCCAACCCTGCCATTTATTTTTGTTGCGCAATAGATTAATACATTCTATAATTATAAATATTTTTATTTTATTTTACTTCTCTCTCCTGGGCACACATCCGTATCTTCCCTCCCTCAGCAATTCAAATATAGTCAAGAAAGCAGACCTCTGTGTGGTTCCACATCCCAATCCCATTTCCCACGGGAACACAAAAAAAAAAAAAAAACAACAAAACTAAAAAAAAAAAAACTAAACACTTTTGTCATTTTGTTACTTCCACCTTTGATTATAATCTAAACAAATAAAACAGATTATTTTGAACTGCTGCGAGATATATAAATATTTTCTCCTCTGCTATAAGATATAGAAATATTTTCTTGCCTCTTTTTGCATTTGAACACCATTTTAAATTTGTGCCATGGTCTAGTTCTGTCATGCTTGTAGTGATTATTATCCAAGCTTTAACAGCAGGCCATTTCATATATTAATTAACATATATTATGTTAATTACGCATGTGTTGTAAATTAATGGAAAAATACATTGTATTTTTGTAAACTTTTGCACATTTTGTAAAATGAGATTTTTATTGTCAAAAATATTTTCTTTCAAGGAAAGAAAGAAATGTCAAATGTTGTTGCATTAAATGATTAAGTATCAGGGCAGATCAGGATCTGCTACTTTTGCTGGTTTCTTTTGAATGATCACTATATTGATTGTTCGAGCGGCGCAGTGGTTCAGTGGGAGCCCTGCCAGCTCACAGCAGCGTCTCCTGTCCGAGGCCTTTCTCTGTGTGGAGTTCACCTGATCTCTGTGTCTCTGCTGAGGGGTGTTCTCCAGGTCCTCCGGTTTACCAAATACATGCAAGGCAGGTCGATTGGAGACGCTAAATTTAGATGTATTGCTCTTCTGTTCTTTCTTTTTTTGTTTAATCTTCTGTCTCAGTGTTTTAAAGCAGAAATGTGTTCCTGCCTTTTATTGCTTTTGTATAACACCTGTTGAATGTGTGCTGGTCAGATGAAGTCTGACCGATGACACAGCGAAGATTATTCAATAAACTTTTGCTTTTTCCTGATTCCTATTTTTCCCGTGTTTTTAATATGACCACATGTTGAATAGCAGACATAAGTTTTATTTTCTACAAGCTGTCAATATGCAGGACTTTTGCTATTCCAATCCAATCCAAAGCTCTCCATTTACTTTGCATTGCATGAAGCGCCTCCTTGTCATTTCGGACTTGTAACAAAAAAACAGAACCATGTCTAAAAGCTTCTTTGTGACAAGGTGTGCAGCAAACAAGCTAAAAAACACAGAAATAAGTTTTTATAAGCTGTTGACCCAAAAAACTTTACTCACTTTAATCACATTATTTACTTAGGTTACACAGTTCACTTTTTTTCACATTATTCACTTAGGTTTGTAAGATTACAAATGTATACATTGTTATATATAGGTTACAATGTAATAATATAACTGAAAACATTATCTATATTTGTTTTACATTTTGAAGTAAACTTGAGGAAATTCTAAGGAGATTACGTCAGGCCGTGTAAGTGTTTGAGACATTAAGTCTTTTGTCTTTATGTACTTCCTGACTATTTACCATGACAAGTTTAGAGCAATACTGCCTGAGTGATTGGATTAGCATCTATGCATTTGAATAACACTGTTATGCTGATTGAATTAGGACGGGTCACACCGTTATGTCTGAGGTATGTCCTTTACCTACACAACATTTGTCTCCTCCCCTGCTGTATAATCCCTCCCCCTGAAATGAAGATAAATTGCATTGTTTTTTACTCTTTAGTCAGACTTGATGACCTCAGCGGAAAGACAGCACGTTTTTCTCAATAAAGAATCCTGCTGAAGAACCTATCCAAGTCTCCTGGTCTCTTCTTCAAACGAGGAAAAGGAAATTCACAACAGTTTTGGTGCCCATGACCCGGATAGAGTTCCAGCTTCCTCACCTGAAATCCAGATTGAAACTTCAAGCTCGAAGTTTCAATCTGGATTCAGTCTGGAACGTAGGCAGATCTTTATCTTTAAGCACAAAGATCTGCTTTCCAGACTGCATCTTGTAGAATCCAGAGCGAAACTTCCAGCTGAACAAAGATTTCCAGACTGAATCTTTCTCTCAACCAAGGGTTAGGGTGAGTGCTGCTCTATCCAAAAGAACCTTAAAGACCAGTACAAATTTATTTTTCCTCTGCATCGCCAGAGAAGAGTTAACGGACAGCTGTAGGGTGTGGTTAACTAAGTTATCCTCTAAAAAGTTTGTTTTAGAGATGAGTTACCCTGTTTTCAAGCAGGGAAGTTGTTTGCCTCTTCATAGAGAAGGTTAGCATCACATGCTAACTGATGTGAATGAAGCTAGTCAGCCTGATAACGTTTATCTTGACTTGCAAGCTTTCTTTGAAACAGATGTAGCCATTCAATCAGTATCTGATGTGCAGGCCCGTCGCGAAAAGGCAGGCAAACCAAGCAATTGCTTGGGGCCCCGAGTTGGCCGGGGCCCCAAGACAACGACAGGTTAAGAATAAAATGCTACGACAAACTGTGTGAGCGCCCCTTTGATAGTCAATGCAGTAAAGTGCAATGACACTGTTATCGGGATCCCCTCTCAGTAGTCGCTGACAGCAGCCAGCCAACGATCGCGTGGATCTCTGCTGCCGGCAAAATACAAAACCTCCTCGGCAGTCATCATGAAGCGGAATTATGGTTCAGGACGCCAGAAAAGAGAAGGGAAGAGGAGGATAAGAAAAAGCAAGATAGTGGTAAGTGATAAATTACAGTGGATAAAATAGCTCTACTTGTCTTGTACAAAAATTGTGTAATTTTGCAGCAGATAGGCTAGCAAAAATATGTTTATGTTAGCTACCTGCCCTACGGCAAATGCTGCTTGTAACGAACAGTTAGTGCAACTCTTTTTTTCGAACGGACAGAATATGGTTACATACTGTAATATGTTTTTTAACGGGTTAAGGAAGACGCAGATCTGTTCCATAATCACTGTTTATCGTATTTAATGACATTGCTATAGCTTTGTATGAACTGATGAAGCTGCTTTGAAACAATCTGCATTGTTAAAAGCGCTATATACATAAAGTTGACTTGACTTGATTTTGTAATAGGTTTTGATGAAAGTGGCATAGCATATGCTATGCATAAATAACCTGGAATAGTTAATATATCATTCTATATTAACTATTATTATAAACATTATTTAACCAGAAAGAGGCAGAGGAACATGATTTTTTCATAGTGCACATTTCTTAATGTGCTAGTGTCGTGATATATACGGTAGTGACAGTTTATTCAAATATTACTTTTTTTTATAAGTTACAATAAGTCCAAATTGCTAGGACCAAGAGATATAGAAAGATTATCCCAGAGCTTGCCCTCAGCACGTACACATTTTTCTGAATTTAGAAGGACATTGTTATGCAAAATGCGTCTCTACGACATGTCATTAACAGAAGTCACACAGCTAATGTCACAGATTCTAACTAAATCTGAATTCAAAAGTTTTGAGTCTGCTGTTACTTCTGAACTACAACATGCCAGTGGAGGCGATTTGAGAGAAGGTGTTTTGAAAATTCTAAAGAATATCATGGGACCCAAAATAGACTGGTCCAGATTCACTAACTGTGTGCAAAGGAAAGAAGAAACTGTGAGTGAATTCACTGAAAGATTTTGTCAGTCAGCTGTAACTTATAGTGGGATAGTTGATGATTCTGAATATGTGCTAGATGACCAGGGAGCTTTTTGTTCGGCAAAAGTGAGAGTAGCAGCAGCTACGTTTAGCACAAGGAATCCAGAAAACAGATGGCCTAAGAGAGAAGGCAAATGTAACTACTGTGAAAAATCAGGGCACGAAAGAGTGTAGGAAGAAGTTGCGAGATAGTAAAATAAATACATTGCTTAATTCTGTTCCTTCTAAGCCCGCCTACAACCCTGAAGTAGTTCAGCCAGGATACACTGAAATTTTAGGACAGCTTACTCAGGCTCTTCTAAGAGCACAAAAAGAACAGGCAAAAAACTGATTGTTGGGGCTGGGAGTAGCTACCTTTCCCCAGTAATCCATCTCAATGACCAAAGAATTTTAGTGAAAGGTAGCATACAAGAGAACGAGATTGACTTTTTGCTTGATACAGGTGCAGAAATTATCGTAATTCCTACAAAATTGGCTGAAGATTTAAACATTCTGTACAAGAAAACTAAACTTTGTTTAACTGGTGTAATTGGTGAAGATTCCGTTTTGTATGAAACTCCGTTCATAGAGGTACAGTTAGGCCCAAAGACTCTGACTACAAAATTGCTTTGTGCTCCATTAAACACAGGTGCAATTCTAGGCATGGATCTACTCAGAGAAGTACATCTAACTTTAGACGTGTCCTCAGAATCTACTAGCATAAAAGTCTCCTCAGCACAAGTTTCTACCAATAATGAAGCCACTCCTGAGTATACTTTCTTACAGAATCATCCAATTTGGGCTGAAGACAAGGGTGATTGTGGGTTTTTGACAGGTGTGGAACCAGTCAAATTGAAAGAAACTCCACCTCTTGTAACCAAACAATATCAAATCAATAAGGAAGCTATACAGGGAATCAAACCTATTGTAGAAAAATTGCTGGAGCAAGGAGTGCTAGTTAAAACCAACAGTCCCTGTAACTCACCCACATGGCCCATCAAGAAATCAAATGGGACATGGAGACTCACCATAGATTACAGAGTAGCCAATAAACATATTGATAAAATCACCCCTCTAGTAGCAGATCCATCTACAATTTGTAATGGTTTAACATTAGATTGTAAGGTTTTTTTCAGTAATCGATATGTTTAATGGATTCTTTTCTGTACCCTTGCACTCTGACAGCCAGGCGTGGTTAGCTTTCACAGTTGACTATGAGCAGTACAAGTGGACACGGTGGCCACAGCGATTTCAAAATTCCCCAATAATATACCATCAGGCTGTCAGACGTGATTTGTGTGACCCAAAATGTCCAGTCAAACAGTCCACAATGATTCAATATGTCGATGATATTTTGATTGCCTCTACAGATCACGAGGTACATCAAACTGAATTGAAAGCATTGTTGGACTATTTGCAGGAAAAAGGACACAAATGCAGCTTTCACAAAGCTCAAATTGCTAAAAACCAAGTCACATTTCTGGGTCAGACAATTGGTGCAGGAAATAGATCTATTACACAAGATCGAGCAGCTTCTGTCAAAGCTATACCTCCGCCTAATACAATTAAAACTCTCCGATCATTTTTGGGAACAGCAGGTTACTGTAGACCTTGGATTGAAGAATATGCCTCAATTGCACAGCCTCTCTATGACTTGTTGAAAGGCCAAGTTAAAGATTCTGATACTGTATGTATGGAAGAAATTCAGCTCAAAGCTTTCAATGATTTGAAGAGAGCACTATGTCAAGCACCAGCATTAGGAATGGCTCTATCTGATAGGCCCTTTGTGCTTTATGTACATGAACACTTAGGCTTCATGACTGCATGTCTAATGCAAGATCATGGGGCCAGTTTACACACAATTCATTACTATTCTGGTAAACTTGACATAGTCGCTCAAGGGATGGGCCCTTGTCTTAGAGCAGTGCAGGCAGTTCATCTAGTCCTTCAGGCTTCATCAGGAATGGTGTTAGGACAGACGATAAATGTAAGATGCCCGCAGGAAGTGTCCGCACTAATGAATCAAGCAAAAGTCACTTGTCACCTCCTCTCGTTGGGGAAATTGGTTAACGACCCTCACAGCCCCGAACATTGTTCTACAGCGTGCACCAGTCACAAACCCATCCTCATGTATGATGTCAACAATGACTGAAGTTTCGTTAGAGGATGAAATGATTGTGTTACGCTTACATACGTAGCTACGAGTGAAATAGCAGAAACTCCCATTGAGAATGCAGAGTTGTTTGTTGATGGTTCAGCTAAAGTAATTGAAGGTAACAGACGAGCAGGTTATGTGGCTTCAGGTCGTCTTCCAGATCATTTTTCAGCTCAAGCTGCAGAACTAGTAGCCTTAACTAGAGCATGCACGCTAGCGTCAGGATCGGTTGCAAATATCTACACTGATTCCAGGTATGCTTTTGGGGTAATACATGATTTTGGTGTCATTTGGCAAAGTAGACAGTTTCTAACTTCTGCTGGATCCCCCATAAAGCATGCTGGATAAGTAAAAGATCTAATGTTTGCCATGAAACTTCCAAAGAAATTAGCAGTGATCAAAGTGAAAGCACATCTCACAAATGGAGCTTGAGTGATCGAATGGAATTCAAGCGTAGTTCAGGCAGACCACAGATCACTAAATGATGTCAGCTGACGCTCAGCTGATATGTTACTCCACCTACTCTAATCAACTATAGTATTTAAAGCTACACTATGTAACTTTTCCGTCCACTAGAGGTCGCCTGTTCAAAACAAAGGTGTAGTTTGATGACGGCACGTTTGAGCGCAGAATCTTGGGACATGTGGTCTTCACCTCACAGCCGGTGGAAAAGAATCGGGATAGGACTCCGGCAGAAATCATGTTCATGTATGCGATTATTAACATTACTGTAGTCTGAAGCAGAGCAGGGCCGAGTGTTGTGGAGCTGAGCAAGGCCGCAGGAGCGATTGAAGAGCGGGACTGTTATTATGGCATAGTCACCGGCGGGACTTTTATTATGACACGGTTGCCGGCGCCACTTCCTCTTTTCCAGTCATGAGTATGAGGTAACGCAACTCTGTTTATCGTATTAGATACATCTGAGTGAGTTGAAAAGGAAGTTATGACGTTCGCTCGGCGGCTGCTATGACACTTGTTCACACTGCAGTGAGAGTAAAGCGTTTCACTGAATAAAACCGGAAAACCGCAATCGACAGGCGACTCCCTCACACGCATAGCTCACACATCCCGGTTCCTTGTTTAAAATAGCAATTTCTCACGATTTACAAATAGTTGAAAACATTTGGGATATTCTAAGTACTCAACTGAACAAAATATATAACACTGGCCTAGTAGTTTCTGGATATTTTACTGCAAAAATCCTACATAGTTCACCTTTAAACTCATTCAAACTCATGTTCCTCAGTCTGTCGCACAGACATTTACACCCACCTCCACCCCTTCACCTCCTAGTATCTTCATTATCGAGTATCGGATTCTGTGTAGATCTCTATTGTTATCATTGTATCTCTTTCTGTAATATGTGCTAAGAAACTTTTGTTTATTATGAAGGCTGGGGGATTGTTTCAAGGATGTATCTCAAGCTGTCTAGTAGGGCAGCTCGAGCATCTTTGAGCCTAAGCCTTTCGCCAAATCAAAGATTGTCAATAAATTTCATTCTCAAAGTGGTCCTGACTGAAATGCAGTTCGCGCAGATTTTCTTACAAATGCAGTTGAGCAACGTCCTCTTCCAAAACAGCAGATTTCAGGCATGTAATAATTAATTCATCTCAAAATTGAGTTTGATACACAATAGTGATCTTGCAATACAGTACAATACACCCTTAATACTTTGAACAAATCCAAAATAGTTCAAATGGTAGGCTATAGTTTTTAATTATTACTTTTAACACTGGGCTTGGTCCTTCTCCCCGGGGAAATGGTGACAACAGAAAATAAATATTCATAATTCTGCTTATAATATAGCCTACTCTGCTTAAAACTAGGGCTGTCAAAAGATGAATCGCGATTAATCAACCATCAACACCCCAAAGCTTCACAGTCCTAGATCTCGTCCTGGGGCATTAGATGGTTTTGATTTGTATGATGTTTAATGTTGATGATCGCATTATTTATATATGCATTGGCTTACATGGCTTTTGATCTGGAGATTCTGTCCTCATTCAGAAGATGTGTAATAGCGCCCCCTAGCGTATAACCGTGATAACAGAAACCCGGAAGATTGGCAATCTCCAGTGTAGGGTTGCCACCTTTGGTGTGGCAAAATAAGGGACACCCGTTCACAACCCCCGGACACCCCCCCCCCCCCCATAAAAAAAAAAAAAAAAAACCCTCATGAAATTATTATTTCTACATTGACAACTTGACAGCTCAATAATAAACCATAAGAAAATATGAGATCAAGTATGCGAACTTGCAACAGAACACATTTTATATTATTTTACATTTTTTTATTTGATTTATTTCTAAAGAACTCTTTAGTAGCCTATCTGGTGCACTTTAAAGGGACAGTTCAGCCCAAAATGAAAATTCTGTCATAATTTACTCGCCCTCATGATGTCCCAGACCTGTATGAGTTTCTTTGTTCTGCTGAACACAAAAGAAGATATTTTGAAGAATGTTTGTAACCAGGCTTCTTCGGGGGCACCATTGACTTTCATAGTAATCTTCCTGTGTGTTCAACATAACAAAGAAATGTATAGCCTACATGTTTGGAACAACTTGAGGGTGAGAAAATGATGACAGAATTTTCATTTTTGGGTGAACTGTCCCTTTAAGCAGCCATTCTGAACCAGTAATCACTTTTTTTGAATTTCAAAAATGTAATTTTTTAAAATTAATTTACTTAAATTATGACTATATTATCATGTAATTATTTGTCCCATTTTTATCTAAATTTTTTTTTAAATGTCATAAACTTTATATGACAGGATTATTGGTTATGTATGATTATAGCGTAGCTAAATTATAAATTAATAATTACATTTATTAGGCTATAATCTATTAATTAACCTGTCTAAAAAATAATAATTCTGTCTGCCAAGCTCTGATAATGTATGGAATATTATATTAATATATTATCCATTAAAAAAAACTATAGGCTACCTTTAGAAGCACAGATGTGTCTGTCACCGCTGTTGCTTTAAGTCAGTCAGTCTGAGCAACTGAAGTGCTTCTCACAAAGTGTGCAGTTGGCCTGAGGTTCATCATGAGTTACTGGACAGACCCATTGATACCTTTTTGATATTCAGCTCTATATCTGGAGATCCTCTTGCGTTTAAACGGTGGACGCACGTGACGCGAGCTCGACATGTTTTTAAAAAAACGCGCAAGTTTACAGGCACACGGCACAGCGCATGTTCTCGAGACTCCGCCGCTATGGCAACAAAGCCGCTAAAACGCAATCACGCACAAATGAGCTCCTGGGGCCTATACCATGAAGCCGGTTTAGCTGCTAGCCAGATATGTTTAAGCTTAGTTTGTGCTAATCCTGGGTTTTAGGTACCATTAAAGTGGTTTGGCTTTTAGCAGTGTTCATCTCCATAGTAACTTACACTCCACTGCTAACCTGCTCCAGGGCCGGTTATGTTCTGGATAAGACATCTCAAACTGAAATTGGACCAATCAGCTGTGAGCAAAGTGACACGCCTCTGATGCAATAAAGTCACTCCCTCTGTTTCTATCCAAAGGTCACTACATAGCAAATGGCTATTAAAGACTGGCTTTTAACAATGCTTATTTATAATAATAGTAATTTTGAATGATTTAGATATCATTTATGTAATTATTATACCCGTAATCAATTACACATGTATCATTTTACTTAATCAATCATTAATAGGCACTTAGTTGAAATTTATCTAAATAGCCTATACAAAGCTCATACAAATAAGCTTTAAAATCAATACACAAAGCTATAAAAATGACTACATTACTCAATTCTCTATATATCAACTAAACTAACTTCATAACTTTTACTAATTTTATATAATTTTCTTTAAGTTGTACTCTTTTAGCTCTTTTCTTCTTGCTGTGTAAATTTGTTTAAATTCTTAATATTTTTCAATCATGTAATATTCTGCAGAAGAGAGAAATTAATCTCACTGCTTCTCTCGCGAGAAGTGCGAAGTGAAGTTTCACTGATCCACAGCATGTGATTGGCTGTTCACTGCTGATGTCACAGCTAAACTCCTAAACTCAGGATCAAAGCCTGAGTTGACAGAGAAAGCTGATGATCGGCATCATGGGACCAACAAAGCCTGAATAGATTGGTTTGGTTTTAGTCAACTCTAAACTAATCCTGTAACCCTGAGTTTGTCAAACTACCATCATGGTACAGGCCCCTGTACTACTTATTGTGAAATTGATTTGTTTATATTTGCTATCAGTATTCTCCACACTGCAAAATCCTTGTGTGTTTATTGAACTATGTGTGGACCTATGAAAAATACGGAACAAATCGCGTCCCGTATTGGTTTGATACGGAACGCGTCATTTTGCTTGTAAATACGGGACGATTCCGTATTTTACGGGACGGGTGGCAACCCTAGTATGAATGTAATATGACACGAAACACCCGCGATCGGGGACAGGTATCTGAAGTTTAACTGTAATGTATTTATAACAGTATGAACGTAATCTGACATGAAACACCCGTGATCGCGGACAGGTATCTGAAGCAAACGGCTTTCCCTCCCAAACTGCGCATGATCGTTGACCTATGCAGATTCTAAAATAGGCCACGCCTGCCCGATGACGTCACATCTGTTACGCTGTTCTGAAATCCCTGGAAATAAGTGCTAGCCTTCGCAAATGCGCAAATTCGCAATGCGATTTTTTTTCCCCTATGCTCTACCAGACATCGGAGGGCAGCACTGAGTCCTGTCATCAAAGGGACATTTGCTGGGCATGATCGGAGAAGAACTGCCATCCACCATTGCAACATAGTTTGGAAGAAACACTGAAGAATCAAAAATGTTCTCTTTTTTTCAAGCGTGTTGTTTTTATCCGGTCTTTTCACACTCTTCTTCGACGGCTGAACACTGTGCTCAATACAGGGATGCAAACACACGTATGGTCAAAAAAGAGAGGGGTAAACGAAGCCCTTTCCCCGCGGCAAATATCCAGATACACACATTCTATTTATTTTATTCTGAAACATAAACTCTTATTGAACCATCTAGCACTTCTTCTTGCTTTACTCCTTCTCTATATTTATATATGAATGCAAATAATTATATATATATATACACACACACACACATAATTAGTTTTGGGCAATCAATTAATCGCATCCAAAATAAAAGTTGATGTTTACATAATATATATTGTGACAAGTCTCCCGAGCTCTCATCAGCGTCGCCCTGGCAACAAACACCGATCACCTGCCAGCACTCAGCATGGACCGGATTGGCACAGCTGCAGGCGATCACCACAGCACATAAGGCACCGCACATGGGAACACCAGGCTGAGCACGAACACTCCATGAAGCAGCGCACTAACCTTTCTCTCTTTCTCAGACAGCAGCCTGTGACACTCCGGCCACCCAGTCCCTCTGACGTCACCGCGAGTCACCACTGCACCACCGGGAAGAAGGAAGCACCGCGCACCAAAGACTTCACCTCACTATTTGTTCACCTGCTCACATTAAACCCACCCTCCGGGGGCTTTTCACCTAACACTGTGTTGTGTGATTCTTCACCCTGCCACAGTGGTGGAGAATGCGGGCAAGAGCGTGAAGAATCACCAACCATCCCCGGACTTTTACTTTGTTTTTTTTTTCCTGTTTCCCCAGTCACTCACGAAAACCCGGAAGTAGGGCGGCGTTCCTCCCCATCATGGAAGACCTGCTCAAATGCTTAACGGAAGTGAGTGCACGTCAGCAACAGATCGCTGAACACCTGGCAGCCCGTCAAGCATCGATAGAAGAAGAGTTCGCCGCCCTCCGCCTCTCCGCTGCCCAACGCGTTCCGCTTCCTGATCCGCGAGTCCGAGCAACCCAGCTGCTACCAAAATTAACGTCTCAAGATGATGTTTAATTATATCTGCAGATGTTCGAGACCACGGCGGTTCGAGAGAGCTGGGAACGAAGCGAGTGGGCGCGGGTCCTGGGACCCCTATTGTCTGGTGAAGCTCAAAGAGCATACTTTTCTCTTCCCGCTGAGACGGCTGATAATTACGATGAACTTAAGAAGGAAATCCTCGGACGTCTTGGGCTATCCGCCATCTCCGCAGCCCAGCTGTTCCATGAGTGGGAGTTCAAGCCTCGACGCCCAGCCCGCGCCCAAGCCGCAGAACTGTCGCGGCTCACACGTCACTGGTTGCTCGAGGGAACACCCACCGCGGGTCAGGTTGCGGAGCGCGTCACCGTGGACCGGATGCTCCGAGCTCTCCCACCGCCCACCCGGCGGGCGGTGGGAATGACAAATCCGGCAACCATCGCCGAGCTCGTGGAAGCCATCGAGTTGGCGGAGGCGGCGATGCACCGGGAGCCTGGGGAGCGAGCGCCGTCCTTCCCTCGGAGGGTGGTCCAGGAGCGACGCACGCCGGAAGGTACCCCGCGACCAGTACACAGGCCAGCGGCTTCCGGCCCCGTGGACGAACCGATGCCCACGGAGGAACCGGCCCCGCCAGCACGCGCATGGTTGGCTGGTTGTAGCCTGCATCAGGACCCACCCCGCGGGGCTCCACGAGCGGAGGTAAAAGTGAATGGACGGTCGGTCCTGGCCCTCTTGGATTCCGGGAGCTCGGTCAGTCTCGTCCAAGCCACCGTCCTCCCACCGCAAAAGGCCGTCAAAGCACAGCTCCCGATTACCTGCGTTCACGGCGACACTCGTCATGTTCCGGCCCGCCGAGTGACAATATCAGCGGGCCCTGGCGCCTGGCCAGTGGAGGTTGGCGTGTTGAGAGATCTTCCGGTTCCTGTGCTTCTTGGGCGGGACTGGCCGGGGTTCGAGGAGCTTCTTCGGGCCACCACGCAGCCAGCCAGCCGGGCCGGGAGCCGCCCCCACAGTCGTCGCCGCCGGAAGAGGAGCCACAACACCGCCCTGCTGGCGACAGACAGCGGGAGAGATGGTGAGTCCCCCTCCCCGGTTACTGACGTGTTCTTTGATGTCTTCCAACAGGTCCAGGGAGGGGGCTCGTTCGCGAAGGCCCAGCTGGAAGATGACCGGCTCAAGCATTGCTGGTCGCAGGTCCGGACAGTGGATGGCCACGAGCACCAACCAGCACCCCATCCTCTCCCGCACTTCGTCGTCAGGAACGGCCTGTTGTACTGTGTCGCCCAGCGAAGGGGGGAGGTAAAAGAACTGCTCGTGGTTCCCAAACCAAACGTGGAAATGGTCATGGAGCTGGCCCACAGCCATCCGATGGCCGGCCACCTGGGAACCGCCAACACCATCCAGCGCATCCGGACCGTTTCCACTGGCCGGGCTTGGATGGAGAAGTGAAGCGGTTCTGCCAAGCCTGTCCCACCTGCCAGAGGACCGCGCCACGAGCACCTCCCCCCAGTCCGCTCATACCGCTGCCCATCATCGGGGTACCTTTCGAGCGAATTGGAATGGACCTGGTGGGGCCGTTGCCGAAGTCTGCCCGTGGACATGAACACATCCTGGTGATTGTCGACTACGCCACCAGGTATCCAGAGGCACTTCCCCTACGGAAAGCAACGGCCAAAAACATCGCCAAGGAACTCTTCCTCCTCTGCACCCGAGTCGGCATCCCAGCGGAGATACTGACGGACCAAGGAACTCCCTTCATGTCCCGGCTAATGGCTGACCTCTGCCGGCTGCTGAAGGTGAAGCAGATCCGGACCACAGTATACCATCCGCAGACAGACGGCTTAGTAGAGCGCTTCAATCAAACCCTCAAGCAGATGCTCCGGCGAGTGGCCGCCGAAGATAAGCGAGACTGGGACCTGATGCTTCCATACGTCCTCTTCGGAGTCCGCGAAGTTCCCCAAGCCTCCTTGGGTTTCACCCCCTTCGAACTGCTCTTCGGCCGCCAGCCACGGGGGCTCCTGGATGTGGCCCGGGAAGCCTGGGAACAGCAGCAGCCGGCACCTCTCCGCTCCGCCATCGAACACGTGAGGGAAATGCGTGAGCGGATCGAGAGGGTCATGCCATTAGTCCGGGAACACCTGACGAAGGCCCAGCAGAGCCAACGGCAGCTGTACGACCGGGCGGCTCAACCCCGCGAGTTCCAGCCCGGCGACAGGGTCATGGTGTTGGTCCCCACCTCCGCCTGCAAGTTTCTGGCGACCTGGCAGGGTCCGTTCACGGTCATAGAGCGAGTGGGTCCTGTCAACTACCGGCTGCGCCAGCCAGGCCGGAGGCGTGAAGAGCAGCTATATCATATTAACCTGTTGAAGAGGTGGGTGGGGACCAGAGACCAACTCAGCGCACTGGCCTCTGTCGAGCCCCCGGTCGTGGACGTGGGAACACAGCTGTCGGCCCCCCAGAAGACGGAGCTGGATCATCTGGTCCGTCAGTTCTCTGATGTGTTCTCCACACGTCCCGGGCAGACCAAAGTCATCCAGCACGACATCCGCACACCACCCGGCGTCATTGTGCGGCAGCGGCCCTACCGGGTCCCCGAGGCTCGGAGACAGGCCATCGAGGACGAGGTCGGTGAGATGCTGAAGTCGGGGGTAATCGAGCCATCACGCAGCGCCTGGTCCAGCCCCATCGTCATGGTCCCGAAGCCGGATGGCACCCTCCGCTTCTGTAATGACTTTCGCCGGCTCAACGAGGTCTCGGAGTTCGATGGCTACCCGATGCCCCGAGTGGACGAGCTGCTGGAGCGCCTGGGGAGGGCTCGGTATATTTCGACGCTCGACCTAACAAAAGGTTACTGGCAAGTTCCCCTCACCAACTCCGCCAAAGAGAAGACGGCGTTCTCCTCACCCAGTGGGCACTGGCAATACCGAGTCCTCCCCTTCGGCCTGCACGGGGCTCCCGCTACGTTCCAGAGGATGATGGACATTCTTCTGCGTCCCCACCAAGCGTACGCGGCAGCATACCTCGACGACGTAGTCATCCACTCCGAGACCTGGCAGGACCACCTGGAGCGGTTGCGGAGGGTGCTCCTGGAACTCCGGCGGGCTGGGCTAACCGCCAACCCCCGGAAATGCCATCTCGCCCTCGCCGAGGCTCAGTACCTGGGTTTCCGGGTGGGTAGAGGACTGATCCAGCCCCAGCAGAAGAAGATAGACGCCATCCTGTCGACGCCCCGCCCAGAGACCAAAACCCAGGTACGAGCCTTTTTGGGGTTGGCGGGGTACTATCGCTGTTTTATCCCCGACTTCTCCACCCTAGCATCTCCCCTGACAGACCTGACCAGGAAGGGGCAGCCGGAGAAGGTGCAGTGGGACAGCAGCCTGGACAGGACCTTCCGGAGGATCAAGACCGCCCTGACCACGGAGCCGGTCTTGCGGGCGCCCGACTTCAACTGCCCCTTCCTGCTGCAGACGGATGCCTCGGACATGGGCCTGGGGGCGGTCCTTTCCCAGGTCCACGAAGGTGAGGAGCATCCGGTCACGTACATCAGCCGTAAGCTGACCCCAGCCGAAACCAGGTATGCGGCGGTGGAGAAGGAAGCCCTGGCCATAAAGTGGGCAGTCCTGGAGCTCCGCTACTACCTGCTGGGACGCCGCTTCACCCTGATGACCGACCACGCCCCACTGCAGTGGATGGCCCGAGCCAAGGACACCAACGCCAGGGTGACGCGGTGGTTCCTGGCGCTCCAGGACTTCCACTTTACGGTGGTACATCGGGCCGGGACGGCCAACTCCAACGCGGACGGACTCTCCAGGCTGTGGTCAGCTTACGCAGGTCTGTCAGGGCGCACTCCCCGCCCACCCCTATGTTCCCCAGTGTGTGTGTCTAACTGTCGTTACAGGACCAGAGCGACGCTTAGGGGGGGGGGGTGTGACAAGTCTCCCGAGCTCTCATCAGCGTCGCCCTGGCAACAAACACCGATCACCTGCCAGCACTCAGCATGGACCGGATTGGCACAGCTGCAGGCGATCACCACAGCACATAAGGCACCGCACATGGGAACACCAGGCTGAGCACGAACACTCCATGAAGCAGCGCACTAACCTTTCTCTCTTTCTCAGACAGCAGCCTGTGACACTCCGGCCACCCAGTCCCTCTGACGTCACCGCGAGTCACCACTGCACCACCGGGAAGAAGGAAGCACCGTGCACCAAAGACTTCACCTCACTATTTGTTCACCTGCTCACATTAAACCCACCCTCCGGGGGCTTTTCACCTAACACTGTGTTGTGTGATTCTTCACCCTGCCACAATATGTATATGTATATATATATAATTACACAGACACACACACACACACACACACACACATGCATGTATATATTTAAGAATGATAGGTTATTGTCTCTTACTACAGCTTATAATAAAAGTGTAGATTTATTATTGAATGCCCATTTGCTACACACCTTTGTACTGTGTATGACTTACTCAAATGGTCTCCCCTCAATATTAGAAGGCATCTTCACTGGCTGCAATTTATCAAATGTGTCCCAATTATTTGAGCCAGTATTTGATATCATATTCCTCATTATATCATTTAAGACATTCTTCACATATTTTTTTTGCTCACCCCTTTAGAAGAAAGCATTCAGGTTTAAGGCTCCTGCAGATTGGAATAATTTACCTTTAAATGTACGATCTTTGACTTCAGTTTGTATGTTTAAAAATGGTTTGTTTCTTCTTGTAATTAGACGAAATATCAATGATTATATTTATCAGTGCTAGGGAAAAAATAATATTTGATTATTTTTGTAGTGGTGTGTTTGTTGTTTTGAATTAGGTGACTGTTGTTATTGTTTTGTGTTATGTAATTTAACTTTTGTGTATTAGGATCCTCTTGAAAACGAGATGATGCATCTGCGTTTACTGCTAAGAACATTTTTTAACTGTTTAGTCTCTTTCCAAAACTCACTAGCGACTAACTAGCAAACTTCCAGGATGCTATCAGACATGTAGCAATGCTGCACTTTGACTCAAACTTTGTCTTGAACTTTATATCTCTAGTTGCTTTTGTTTTTGTCCTATACAGTCGGTACCACCAGCCCAGATCCTCCATCCACCCATCCCGCTGTATGGATTAGTCTACAACTCATAGAAATAATCGCAGGGGTCACCGGAATAGCCATCCCAGCAGCCATTGTGGCCTTCATTTTTGTCATCAACTGCTGTTGTCAAAAGGCAAGTATTATCACAGGAAAGCTAAGTAACACTTCTGTTTTTGTATTGATATTGTAATGCTTATTAACAGCTGTGTTAAGTGAAGAACATGTTTTCTACTGTGCAGTTTTGTTTTTGGAAAATTTGTTCAAGTATTTGTGAGAGACGTGAAGTTTCTTGATATTTTGCTCAGAAAGGATTTCATTTTAAAGTCATAGTAGATCATTAAATGTCATTCATTACACTAAATGTTTTAGTTGGCCAAATTGAATTTCTGTGAATAAAATTGCATCAATTCACAGAAATTCAATTTGGCCAACTGAAAAATTTAGATGTGATCAGTCACTAGAAAATGTTCAATTGGAGACCTGAATTTTTTTTTTTACAGTGTATTAACATTGATTGGTTTGAGAATTAGTTACATTTAAACTTTCTCATCTCCATACAGAAGAAGCGAAATATGCTGGTGCAGCGGATAATGGGGTGAACATTCCTTTAAATCCAATCTCCAATCAGGTCAGTCCACTAGATGACCAGGTTTTGCATCATGAACAATGCCAAGGTTGCCAACTTTGATTTAGCTCATGTCATTAAAATCCCACTCCAACCAGGCAATCACACACACACACACACACCATGCTTAAAGGGTTAGTTCACCCAAAAATGTAAATTGTGTGATTAATGACTGAGCCTCATGTGGTTGGACACCCGTCAGACCTCCGTTCATCTTCAGACACAAATGAAGATATTTTAGTGTAAATCTGATGCTCTGAAAGGCCTCCATTGGCTCAACTTTACACTCTCAAGACCCTTAAAAGACACTAAAGACTAAAGTTACAAAGTCCATCTCACTACAGCGGCTCTACAATAACTTTATGAATCGGCGACAATAGTTTTTGTGCGCAAAAAAACCCTAAATAACGACTTATATAGTGATGACTATTTCAAAACACGGCATCATGAAGCTTCGAAGCGTTATGAATCAGTGAGTCGATTCAGCGGTTCAGAGCGTTATGAGTCAGTGAGTCGATTCAGCGGTTCAGAGCGTTATGAGTCAGTGAGTCGTTTCAGCAGTTCAGAGCGTTATGAGTCAGTGAGTCGTTTCAGCAGTTTGGATCGCCAAAGTCACGTGATTTCAGCAGATTGACACGCGATCCGAATCATGATTCGACTCACTGATTCATAACGCTCTGAACCACTGAATCGACTCACTGATTCATAACGCTCTGAACCGCTGAATCGACTCACTGATTCATAACGCTCTGAACCGCTGAATCGACTCACTGATTCATAACGCTCTGAACCGCTGAATCGACTCACTGATTCATAATGCTTCGAAGCTTCATGAGGCCGTGTTTTGAAATCGTCATCACTATATAAGTCGTTATTTAGGGTTTTTTTGCACACAGAAACTATTCTCGTCTTCATAAAGTTATTGTAGAGCCGCTGTAGTGAGATGGACTTTGTAACTTTAGTCTTTAGTGTCTTTTAAGGGTCTTGAGAGTGTAAAGTTGAGCCAATGGAGGCCTTTCAGAGCATCAGATTTACACTAAAATATCTTCATTTGTGTCTGAAGATGAACGGAGGTCTGACGGGTGTCCAACCACATGAGGCTCAGTCATTAATGACACAATTTACATTTTTGGCTGAACTAACCCTTTAATGTTTTATCATCAAGGTGTACACATGAAATTCACCAGTATCTGTAAAATTCACCTAAATGAGTTTCACAGCACTAACACTGTTTCAGCTTTGATCGCCTCGGTAAACACGTAATAAACGGGGCGTTAACATATAACCCTACTGCATTTTATGGTTGTCAGCTTTGTTGCATTACATTTACTTCACCAGGAGATGGTGCTGCAATTTCTATCTGAATGAAGCTTCGAGTAATGAACCATTTTCGACACAATTGTATCAGAAAGCAATAGTGCTTCGAAACGCTTCATTTGGCCATCACTATTTCTAGTATACCTAATAAGACCTTGATTAGCTGGTTCAGGTGTGTTTAATTGGGGTTGGAGCTAAACTCTGCAGGACGATAGTCAATGGTTGCTCTCTCTGCTTGGTTGCAAACATTCTTCACTTTGTGTTCTTCTTTTGTGTTCAGCAGAACAAAGAAACTCATACAATCTTGGAACAACTTGAGGGTGAGTAAAGGATGACAGAATTTTCATTTTTGGGTGAACTATCCCTTTAAGCTGAATATAGTCCAGAATGAAACCGCCATTCAGCATGAGCTGTTGATCCAGTTTGCCTCATTGGGTAGCACCATAGATAGATAGACTGTATAAAACAAGGTTAGCACCAAACCCCCCCGATTTACGCAATTTACACGGGTCATCAAACCGAGGTCAGAAAATACGGGAATTCGTTAAGTGGAATTTAATTTTTATCTTCCTGGGCGGGTCGCAATTTACATGGGTGGGCCGCCCAAGTAGCGCTTATGTTATTGGAAACTCTGTAGTAATATTAATAGTAATATTTTTTATGGCCATTTAAATTAAAGTATGGCATTAATAACATTTGAACTGTAAAATATATATTAGTATTTATTAATAATAATATTATTTTACAAATAAACAGTAAAATTACAATATTGTCATTGATTAAATCATTGAATAGATATTACAATAATGATCAAGACAGTAATCATTGAATAGTGGCTATAGAAGTCACTGTTGTTATATAGCCTGAAGAAGGTGGAAGACAAACCTGAGAGTACGAGATATTGGTGCCATTTGAAGACCATTGAAGGTTTTTCCCTGAACTCAATCTCTCAGAAAGACAACAGTGGCCAAAAGTGTCAAAATGTTTTGTTGGTTAAAATTGAGTGACATAAATAAAGCTAGATGTACATCTTGTATTTTTATATGTATATAATGCACAAGATTTTTAAATCACAATATATGATGTCACAATATTTTTTATTCCACTAGCATTGTATATCTACAGTAAATGATTTCGCTTTTGGTCACTCTAACGTGTTGTCATTCTTCTCATTACAGCCCTAAATTAGGAAAAAGGACATGACTTTTTTCTCAACAGGGCTGGAGAGCAATAATATCAAGACCAACTTGCTCTTGCATGTGTAAAAGTTAAGTTTACAGTGCCTGTCATAAAGTGTTTCTATTTATTTTTATTTATTTTTATTTGTAATCTACAGAGGGTGGACAATGCACTTAAAGCTACACTGAAAAAATAACACGGTTCTGTATTCTTAAAATATGGAGTAGCTTAAAGCCACAACAAATGAACCAACAAATGAAAAGTGACAACACATTTTAACATCAGCTTGGCTTTACAGAAATGATTTGAGAATGCAAAGCAGCACGTTTGTTAGTAGCGATGCCAAATTCTAAACCAGTTTAGACCTCTTTTGGTCTAGTTGTCTATAAATGGCATACAAAAGTTAGTGCACATTATTTTGCCATACATGCCAATATAAATAGCAGTCATTCTGACCAATGTCAGTGTTGCCAAAATTGTGTAACAACATTGTAAAATCTTTTCAACGAGACCAAATAATAGCAGCATAAAGCTACTTGCCTGCTCATAAAACATTTTTTACATATCCATCTTTTGTTAAGGAGGGAGTTGATGTTGTTAGTGATGTCATCAGATTCATCAACACAACTCACATAATGACCAAAACTGTTCCTCTGTAAGTAACTTGTAATGTTATGCTTCAACCACTAGTATTGAATCAACACCTCTAGTAAATGGACCAGTGGGTGCTATTCCTTATTTACTGTTTATTTTCATCTAATTGAGAATATGCAGCATTGTCCACCCCTGTGCTTACCAGTTAAGTACAATGATATTTTTTTATCAAGTGCGGTTACATTTTTGCAATGCAAATGAATGTTTTAGAAGCTATTAGACTTCGGCTATTTGAAGTTTTGAAGCACGTATTACTTTTAAGGGCTTTTCATTCTAAGAAGTATCCCTTAATTGTTTCTTCGATAGTGCCCTTATCCTGGAAACAATGTGCACACTACATGTTTTTAACAAAACACTGTAAATGTATCCATTTCTGTTATTTTACTTGAAATTTGATAAGGGACCAAGCACATAT
This sequence comes from Gobio occitaniae, assembly GCA_033150135.1. NCBI lineage: Eukaryota > Metazoa > Chordata > Actinopteri > Cypriniformes > Gobionidae > Gobio > Gobio occitaniae. The sequence continues at coordinate 73,286 of JARQWZ010002468.1, read as the reverse complement.
CTTTGCTAGTATTCTTCTGCTCTTGAAGTCAATGGCAGCCTTAAATTGGCACACTGTCCATACATTTAACGTATGGTGTCTCTAACCGAATTCATCTAGCACCACCAACTGACCAAATTTGCACATGTATGCTAATAACTTTAACTGTTATGGCTAGAAGCAAATTTTTCCCCCCACTAATTAATTGGCTCAGGATGATTCGATTGCACCCTATGACGTCATTTTTCATCATGAAAATTTTCCCACCATTTAGAATTTTCTGAAAAAAATACTTTTTCATCTCCTCCTAGACCATTGCCCAGATTTTCAAGAAAATCGAACCAGATCATCTTCAATCAGTCAAAATAATAATTTGAATTTTATTTAGTTGGTTCTCGAAGAGCGTGAGGCTATTGGTGCGTTCAACATGAACGCCACCACAAAGTCGTAAATACCAGCAGGAAGTTCGGGGTTTTCTTTAAGCCCCGATCTGGACGAGTTGGGGGCTTGTGTCAGTGAGAAACATGGCGGAATCAATTTACAACTTAGTCATTTACAACAAAGTAAGCTAGCATTGTAATATAACAATTAGCCTAAAATATAACGATACAGTTTACAGTGGCTTCATAGATTAATTAAAAACATAAAAGATTCAATCTCAGCTGATGCGCATTCTTTGTTCTTCATTTTCTATAAGCAGAGTTAACAAACCTTGCTGTATTTTCGTGAAATTCATTAAAAGAAGGTACACACCGCCATCTTGCTCCGACCAAATAGACGCACATGATGTCCTAAACACGACTTCCACCTCGTAAATACGAACATCCCAGTTATGAGCTTTCAACTATTTTGCTGAAAATTGTGTCCAAATGTCTTTACTCATTTGTGCAGTTGGTCTGATGCTTGCTGCCTTGATTTTTAGCTCTGTGTTCTGCCTCTATGGTGCTTGGCCCCTTTGGGACTGTATTATGTTGTAAACTTAACATTTGCACAATTGTTTTTTTTACTTTTTAAATAAAGTATTTTATTCCATAAAAATGTGTTTTGTTACAGTAAATTGTGTGAACTTCATTGCATTAGATCAAGTGTTGTCTTTGCTCCAATACTTTTCTTTTCAATAGCGTCCCTTCAATATGAATTAAATATTGATCATTTTCTACCTAGAGCGGTTTAAGAAACCATAAAAGGCACAATGAATGTTACTGCATCAACACTTCATTTGTTGCATTTATGAGATGTCTCCGCTCCATTACACACTTATATTAAACATTGCCATTTTAAAACAACTTGCCGACAATGTCAGTATAGGACTGTCCATTGTAATGATGACTAACAACAACCTGTAAAATAACCTGAATATACTTTTCATTACATAAATGTTTGAAAAGACTTATTTCAGCAACTTAAATTTGCAAGTGAATTAAACTGTTGTTTTAACAGTTGTTTGTTTTTCCGGCTATCCGTGTTCTCACTGTTATGCAGTAGGGGACGTTATTAAACATCATCTGAAAGAGCAGCGAATTTCCTGTTCAAAACATGTGAAGAAGCAGAAACAAGTGATAGAAGCATTGCTGGTGCACATGTAAACTAGATTAGATTAGATTAGATTAGATTCAACTTTATTGTCATTACACAAGTACAAGTACAAGGCAACGAAATGCAGTTTAGGTCTAACCAGAAGTGCAATAGCAGCAAGTGCAGGATATACAATGTTTGCATAAGTGCAGGACATGGATATGTACTGAGTATATATAAATATATCTATAAATAGAGAGATGGTTATTACTATAAACAGAATTTACAGGTGAATATGTACAGTGAATAATATACAGATGGCTATTACTATAAACAGAATTTACAGGTGGATATGTACTATGAATATAATATAATATACAGATGGCTATTACTATAAACAGAATTTACAGGTGGATATGTACTATGAATATAATATAATATACAGATGGCTATTACTATAAACAGAATTTTACAGATAGAGGTATACAATGATATGTTAGGCTAAAATGAGGAATATGGCAGTGGATTAAGGTAGTGCAATAAATTATGGACAGAAGCTATCCGAAAAAAAATAAATAAAAAAATAAAAAAAATAACGCGATCATCAGACATTATACCGCATATCAAGACTCAAATCAAGATTCATATCAATGAAATGTCGAACCAGGATGAGGTACAGGACAGTGAAGCTTTGTGGATGGACATAGTTTTTCTTTACAAAATGACCGCCAAATGACTTGTCTGGCATGCATAATATGGGAAGTGTTCCCGGTTCCGGGAGACCAGTGCTGTGTTCCACTCCAGTTTTAGACACGCACTTGCGAACTTCCCTAAGCACTTCCCCTCGGGGGAATCCCTGCCGCCATTTTAAAGTGCGTTCCACTTTGTGAAGTGGACGAGGGAAGTTTATATGGACAGACCCTTGCTCCCTCGATTTGACTATATGTACACTTCAGGCAGCTTCATGTACCACAATGCAACACGAATGTGACGTCATCGCATATCGCGTTTAATTTTCCCCACCACAAACAACCCTGACATTTTAATTATTTTTAAAAACATTTAAAACAACCCAAATAAACCTATATACATATAGAATGCTGCATTAAACAATTTCGTAAAGGAAAAAAATAAATAAAAATCAACTCCATAGTGGATTCCAAGTGATCAAGGGCTCAGGACGTTCTAGTTCAGCCCATTGCAAATGTTCCTCCAGTAGTGCTGGGCACTCATGCAACGTAAACGATGACGCACATCCCAGTGAACGAGACTGAGGGAAGTTAGCAAGTGAAGGGCATAATAAAAACAAACTGGAACGCAGCACTAGTTAATGCAACAATTATTTAACTGATTTGAATAATGGAATTTAATGTGTTTTTAGTCTAGATTTAAACTGACAGAGTGTGTCTGCTTCCCGAACAATGCTAGGAAGACTGTTCCAGAGTTTAGGTGCTAAATAGGAAAAGGATCGACCGCCTGCAGTTGATTTCGATATTTTTGGTATGATCAACTGGCCAGAGTTTTGAGAGCGCAGTGGACGTGATGGAGGATAATGTGTTAAGAGCTCGCTGAAGCAGGGCCGTGCACAGACATTTTGAGGGGCAGTGGCCCAAACCCAAAAAAAGGGGCACTGGGGTGGGGTGGCATTGGGGGCGAGGATTGGGTGCTTGTCCATACAAATTATCCATCTTACTCTTACTAGTCAGTCAAAACAGTTTTGATCTAAATTTTGTCTATCATAAATAGTGATATATGACGTATTATGTTGAATATCAAAGTTTTTGTGTCTATTTGTTAATGAGGGATTTGTGGATTTTTGTTTTTGTGGAGTAAATGTTTTAGCTTTTATTTTGAAGTAAAAAGATAAAATTAGATTCTTGGGGTAAGATGACCCAGCCATATCTGGCACAGAAGGCCCCAAGTGGCATGTTGTTACTCGTGTTATTGTTTTTAAACGTAATACTTATTGTAATGAACGGGGCTATTATTTAATATTTTCATGATTTAGATGTACATTTCAGACATCTTCACTTTCATTAAAACCTATTGAGTGAGGACAAAATCTATTATTTTTTTTTTATTTTTTTATAATGACATATCTTCAATTAAGATATGGGCAATTAAATAAGTAAATATTGATATGCTTGTACATAAGTCATTAAAACATTACCTTTCAGATGATTATCTTTTAATGGGATTCAGATTTTTCTGTTATCAGTTATTCAATTATTCTACTAAATTGTCAAAATAAAATTAGAATTAGAATATTTTTAGTATTTGACATTAATGACACTTTAAAATATAAATAAATAGTAATAAGAATTCAATTTATACATTCTGTAACAGTTTATGGGCTATTATATGAAATTAGGCCTATATATATTCTACAAAGTGTGCCATCAACAGCAAAGTTGGTGTTATTTATATTAGATCAGATCGGGTAGAAAAACTTGATTAGACAAGAATTATAATTCTCTTCCAAGAATGTGTATTTTGTACAAGTTGTTAACACTATTAGATGATCAGGAGCAAAATAATACCGACAGAAATACAAAAACAAAATACCCAAATACTAATTCCGCGGATTGTAACGCATACTGTTAATGCGACGACATTCTGGAACCGTTGTCTCCGCTTTCCAGTTTTCCGCGCACTCTGAGTGTCGCTGGGGAGCGAGCGGGAAAACACGGGAGCGGTTTCGCAGAATCGGTGGATCTGAAGCGGAGGGAAAACAGAAAACGGGTAGCGACCATAGACTGCGAGAGGGGCACCTCAGCTGATGAGGGCAGAGGGGCAGTGGCTCTAGCCACAGGGACAACCCCCTGTGCACGGCCCTAAGTACTGGAGATAAACCATTTAGTGCTTTGTAAGTAATAAGCAAGATTTTAAAATGTATGTGATGTTTAATAGGCAGCCAGTGCAGTGTTGACAGAACTGGGCTAATATGGTCATACTTCCTGGTTCTAGTAAGAACTGGAGCTGCTGCGTTTTGGACCAGCTGGAGTTTATTTATTAAGCGAGCAGGGCAACCACCCAGTAGAGCATTACAATAATCTAACCTTGAGGTCATGAACGCATGAACTAATACTGGTAATTTTTACCATGTTACAGTTTTAAAGGGTTACTTCAGTGATTTGGCATTAAAAAACGATTCGTTGGCTCAACATCCATTACTTACAAACATAAATAGATTAAACTCAAAAATATATATATTTATAACAATGCAAGCTCTACTTAACATATTCTAGTGTATGCAACACAAAAATTTAAATTAAAAGGTGAACATAAGTGTATGCGTAAAGTAAATGAAAAAACGTAAGTGACATAAACTAGCATTACAACTTGATTCAAATTAAGTAAACCTAACATCAAATTTTACGTATTTGTGAGCTGCGTCATTTGCAAATATTTTATCCAGCCAATGAGCAGAAGCGGGAGCCATTTTGAAGCGTGATGTGGAGAAGACTCTGTCAGGTAAGCTGTCTTTGAAAAAAATTAGGTAAAATTTTAGAGTTTTACTTTTTTAACATTCATTAACACTTGTTTATTGTGTTAGTGGAGTTTGTTCCTTAACTGGAAGAAGCACAATGCAACGTTTTCTGAAGCACAATGTGGTGAAGATGGTGAAAGGAGGTAAGCTAAAGCTTAAATTTATATTAACAAAGTAAAACATTTGATTTTGACATTTTTAACTTTGATTAACACTCATTTAATGTTTTAGTGGGGTGTATTCCTATACTGGAAATGCAACGTTTTTTGAAGCGCAATGTGGTGAAGATGGTGAAAGGAGATAAGCTAAGCAATCAGAATGATACTTTTGAATACCTTGCAACTAGCTCTATATATCGAGTTTGTATGTGTAAGTTTATTGCACATGAATCAAGATACATTTATATATTTTATAAATGTACACTGGTAAAAATGATGTGTTGGGTTTACTTAAAATATATATGCACCATTTTTGCATCACACTTTTTAAGTAAACCCAACTTGGAATAATTTTCCTTAAAATTAACAAGAAAACCTTTGTTATATGTACTTAAATATTTGAGTTCACTCAACATTCTTTACTTAAAAATATATGTAACACGATAAAATCTACTAAGTAATGTTAAGTTAACACAACTTGCTCATACTTGCATGTTACATATATTTTTAAGTAAAGAATGTTGAGTGAACTCAAATATTTAAGTACATATAACAAAGGTTTTCTTGTTGATTTTAAGGAAAATTATTCCAAGTTGGGTTTACTTAAAAGGTGTGATGCAAAAATGGTGCATATATATTTTAAGTAAATCCAACACATCATTTTTACCAGTGTAGAAACCCGGTAGTTTATTAAAATGATGGTACTTTCCACACTCATTTCCCCCTGAGACGAGAGAATTATGCATCAGCTCTTCTCTCGTGATGAATGAAATCTGACACTGCTGCGTCTGTGCCGTGACTTTAACTCACACTTTATTGAAAAGACACGTTCAGTTTTTATTTGTAGTGTTTATTCTCTAACTGAACGAAATTATTTTATTACTATGAATATCAAAACGACGGTGGAGGCAGTGTCATGGAGGGCAAGTGATAACGCTTCGGTTACTAACGTAACCTCGGTTCCCTAAGATGAGGGAACGAGTATTGCATTTTGCTAAACGCTTATGGGGGAATTCCTTTCCTCGAGATATTGAAACAAAATTTTTTATCCAAAAATACCATGTACACGCAGTGCAGCTGCACAACTCTCAGCAGGAAGCAGCTGCGTGCTGATTGGCTGTGCCGCTGCAACTGCAGCAACCTATGGCGAGACCGCGGGGCGGGACAGACCAATCAGGTCCTTCTAAATTCCAGCCACAAGGGGCAACAGAATTTGCATAGCCAAGGGTATATAAGACCCCGTCTCGCAAGGTTAGTCAGGTTAATCGACTGAAGCGACTCCTGAGCAAGTGAGCAAGCACGGCAAGCAAAACGCAATACTCGTTCCCTCATCTTAGGGAACCGAGGTTACGTTAGTAACCGAAAAGTTCCCTTACAAGAGTACTCTCGTATTGCGTTTGCTAAACGCTTATGGGGGACCAATGCAAAACGCCGCGCTTGCTTAACGGCTCTAAAGCCGACGACACCAAACCCAGGCCAACCTAGGTGGGCCCGTAATATGATATCAAGAAGTCCCAAAATGAGCCAGACCTGAGTCGGGCCCTTAATGAGAATGAACACGATATACGTGTAGTAAAATATATGTATAGACCAGACATAGTCGGGCCAGGAATAATGAATGGCCAGATAATTCGAGCCGTATAAGGAATGTGCTTATGACTTATACAATATTTAACCCAGACCGGACTTTTCGACCCTTAAGGGGTTAAATCTGTTTACACAGCAAGAAGCCCAGCTTGTAAGGCCGGAACATCTAAATTATAGAATCTGATAAAAGTGGACGGGGAGGCCCAGCCTGCCGCCGCACAGATATCATTCAGAGAAATGCCAGTAGACCAAGCCCACGAAGAGGCCATGCCTCTAGTAGAATGGGCTTTAATGCCTAAAGGGCAGCTGAGATCTTTAGACTCATAGGCCAGTGAGATAGCATCCACTATCCACCGTGACAGGGTCTGCTTTGTAACCTCGCACCCTCGGGTGCGGCCGCCAAAGCACACAAAGAGCTGTTCAGTTTGCCTGTAAGCAGCGGAACGCTCTATGTATATTCTCAGCGCTCTGACAGGACAGAGTAAATTAGCATCTATTTCATCTGACTGTGATGAAAGTGCCGAAAGTGAAATAACCTGTGCTCTGAACGGAGTTGAAAGCACTTTAGGTACATATCCATGTCTGGGTTTGAGGACGACTTTGGAGTCGTTTGGCCCAAATTCCAGACACGAGGCGCCCAGAGAGCGCGTGCAGATCACCCACTCGCTTAACTGATGCGATCGCTAGCAGAAAAGCGGTCTTTAGTGACAGGAGCTTTAAGCTCACTGAATGCAGAGGCTCAAATGCAGAGCTCTTCATGGCATCCAGGACCGTGGACAGGTCCCATATAGGGACTGAAGGGGGGCGAGGTGGGTGAAGCCTTCTAGCCCCTTTAAAGAAGCGAACAATGAGATCGCTCTTTCCTAGTGACAGTCCGTTCACTTGAATGTGATACGCTGCTATAGCAGCCACATAAATTTGAGCGTGGAGGGGGAGCGACCCGCGTCCAGAAGCTCTTGTAAAAATGTAAGCACTTCTGACACTGCACAATCATGTGGGGTCAGACTTCGTGCTTTACACCAGTCTGAAAAGACTGACCATTTGCCTGAATAGAGCCGCCTGGTCGCGGGGGCTCTAGCTTCAGTAATAGTATTCAATACATTTTCAGAGAGGTTCTCATGTACCCGTTGATGGGCCAGACATGAAGCGCCCATAGATTGGGACGGGGATGCCAGATCTGCCGTCCCGCCTGCATGAGGAGGTCTCTCCTCAGCGGGATCGGCCACGGGGCTGTATCTGACATCTGACTCAGTATTGAGAACCAAGGTTGATTTCTCCAAAGCGGGGCTATTAAAAGCACAGCGCATTCGCTCTCCCTGATCCTCTCTATGACCTGAGGTAAGATTGAGATTTGGGGGAAAAAGCATAAAGAGGAAGGTTGGGCCATTCGTGGGCCAACGCATCCTTGTGCTTGGAGAAATATATTCGGCATTGAGCATAGTCTTGTGAGGCGAAAAGATCCACTTTTGCCTCTCCAAACCTGCCCCAATTGTCTGAATTGCATGTGGGTGAAGAGACCACTCTGCTGGGGCACTTTGCCCCTGGACAGCATGTCCGGACCCAAATTCAGAATGCCTGGCACATGAGTCGCTCTCAGCGAGCTCAGATTGTGCTCTGCCCATATTAGGACTTCTTCCGCCATTGTGTGCAGATCGATAGATTTCAGACCGTCTTGGCGATTTATGTAGGCTACCACCGACCTGCTCTCCGTTCGGACCAGGACATGGTGGTATTTTATGTACGGAAGGAAAGCTCTTAGCGATAGCGTGACCGCTTTCATCTCTAGACAGTTTATGTAAAGGCTCTTCTCCGAGTCTGACCAGAGACCGGAGATCGGCCTGCCCTCGTGAAGGGCTCCACAACCTAGGTTGGATGCATCTGTCGAGATAACTTTCCACTTCGTAACAGTGCCCAAACTCACGCCCGTCCGGTACCAGACGGTATTTTTCCAAGGAGCCAGAGCCAACACACAGCTGTGGTCTACCTTGATTTGCAATTGACCCGAGAGCCATGCGTGAGCTGGAACGCGGCGATTCAGCCAGTGCTGTAGGGGGCGCATGTGCAACAGACCTAGTCTGAGAACTAGCGCCGCCGAGGCCATGAGACCCAGCATCCTCTGAAAGTGTTTGAGAGGAATGCGTGCACCGGACCTGAGGGAAACCGCTCGGTTCTGAACAGAGAGCGCGCTGTGACGTCAGTCGCGCGCTCATCTGCAGTGAGTCCAATACTGTTAACTGTGAGTAACAGGGACCTGTTAGCCCGGTTGCATTGTGCTAGTAGCACTGTAAGAGGCGGCGTGCACTGAATGGTGACGCACGCCTTATTTGGGTCGCCGTGGAAGTGGCGCTTACCAAGGGGATTGTGTTTGTGTACAGAAGAGCACATTGCTCACGGGCTCATAGACTGTGGAAATAGTGTTCCCAGCCGCCTGAGTGCAGGGGGCCGGAGAACGCAGAATAGCGGCGAACGCTTTAATTGTGTCGCTGGGGAAATGGTGCATGTGTACAGGCGAGCGGGTTTGTTTGCGGGCTCGTCGATTGTGGGAATAATGTTTCCAGCCACCTGAGTGCAGGGAGCTGGGGAACATAGGGAAGTGCTTGAGTGTAGGTGTACAACTTTGATGTTGGCACACTGCCTACAGATGAACTCGTAACACTCTGTTTGGATAGTGTTACTGTAAAGTGGACGCATTCTTGCGGATTAGTCCACGTGCACGTTAGCGGCAGGGCTAATGGATAGGGCGTGCTCTGCAGGCGCGGGTCTGCCTAGCCACTAGAAAAGCTCTGATTCATTGTAAATAATGTGTGGTGGCGTGCACTGAATAATGGGCGCCACTACATTAGAGTATTCGCGGCGTACGCCAGCGAGCGAATTCACAGAGGTAAGCGCATAACAGCGTTAATGTGCAACCGAGCATGTTTGACCACAGGCTAGTTATTGCAATATATATCTCCAGTCACCTGAACTAAGGGAACTGGGAGAATATCAGGTTTATTGAGTGATTTTGTGGCACTGAATTAACAGTGCTTGTGCAGGAGTGCACACTATGTAGTGGACACATTACCTACAGTGTTGAACCACTCCAGCCGCCTGAATTGGGGGACTGGGAGAAGTGATATTTGAGGGGGAAAAAAGGCGCAAGCTTGGCAGCCATTTTATGACACCGTTATGCTCTAGACGGAGAGCGCGTGTTATGACGCGCTCTAGTCAGCGACGCGCGCTGTGCAGAGAACGGCTGTGACGTAAGTGCGCTCTTGATATATCCAGCAGCCTGAGTTCGCTTGTCTCCTCTAGCATTCTCTGTCCGCGGCCATATCAGGGCGGCGGAGCGAGAGAGAAGGAAGAGTGAGGAGAGCTTAGGTTGAGTTCACTCGTGTGCAGAAGTGCACATCTTCTGTCCGCGGCGCTATCCGCGCGGCGGCAGTATAACATTCTCTGTCCGCGGCCATTTTCAGGGCGGCGGAAGTGAGAGAAGAAGGCGAGTGAAAAGCCCCGTATGTCCGCGGCGCCAATAGCGATAGGATATAACATTCTCTGTCCGCGGCCATTTTAGAACGGCGGAGGGGAGAGAGGAAGGCGAGTGAAGAGCTCTGTATGTCCGCGGCGCCATAGAGTGGCGGGGATATAACATTCTCTGTCCGCTGCGCATTTCAGCGTGACGGAACGAGAGAAGAGGAGCGCTCCGTCTGTCCGCGGCTTTATTGAAGCGGCGGAAGACCAATGTTCTCTGTTCGCGGCGTAAACACGCGGCGGACACGAGAGAAGAGAGGTGGAGAGCTAGTAAGCTCTTAGAAGTGGCGTTGGCAGCAACGCACACATCATAAACACACATATACATAGTATAAAGGATATTTTGACGCCGGATGGCACAGCTGGAACAGCGCTGGTAGCGTTTCGGCAGCGGGCTTCGATCCGGAGCTCGGAGATAGCAGTTGCTGAAGAAGAATTAATCTGACTAACCTTGCGAGACGGGGTCTTATATACCCTTGGCTATGCAAATTCTGTTGCCCCTTGTGGCGGGAATTTAGAAGGACCTGATTGGTCCGTCCCGCCCCGCGGTCTCGCCATAGGTTGCTGCAGTTGCAGCAGCACAGCCAATCAGCACGCAGCTGCTTCCTGCTGAGAGTTGTGCAGCTGCACAAGGTATTTTTGGATAAAAATGTTGCTTCAATATCTCGAGGAAAGGAATTCCCCCATAAGCGTTTTAGCAAAACGCAATACGAGAGTACTCTCACAAGGGAACCAGAGGCCGTGGCTTTGGGAGTGGTTGAGCAGCGAAGCAAGTGCATTCTGGGAATTGTTGTCTTTCATCCACATGAGCCAAAAATACATGTTCTGTCTTTTCTCAAGGGACCAAATTCAAAAATTATTTCACATTTCTACTACATAAATGACCCAGTTTAAAAACACATTCATCTTTCCAGCGGTGAAGTGCCCCTTTAAGTTTGAGAATCGGCCACAGGGTCATGGAGGACCAGTGGAGAACCGGCCACAGGGTCATGAAGGACCAGTGGAGAACCGGCCACAGGGTCATGGAGGACCAGTGGAGAACCGGCCACAGGGTCATGAAGGACCAGTGGAGAACCGGCCACAGGGTCATGAAGGACCAGTGGAGAACCGGCCACAGGGTCATGGAGGACCAGTGGAGAACCGGCCACAGGGTCATGAAGGACCAGTGGAGAACCGGCCACAGGGTCATGAAGGACCAGTGGAGAACCGGCCACAGGGTCATGGAGGACCAGTGGAGAACCGGCCACAGGGTCATGGAGGACCAGTGGAGAACCGGCCACAGGGTCATGGAGGACCAGTGGAGAACCGGCCACAGGGTCATGAAGGACCTGTGGAGAACCGGCCACAGGGTCATGAAGGACCAGTGGAGAACCGGCCACAGGGTCATGGAGGACCAGTGGAGAACCGGCCACAGGGTCATGGAGGACCAGTGGAGAACCGGCCACAGGGTCATGGAGGACCAGTGGAGAACCGGCCACAGGGTCATGAAGGACCAGTGGAGAACCGGCCACAGGGTCATGGGCGGCCGAGGCTCATTGATGCCCGTGTGGTCGATCAAACAGACGAGCTACTGGAGCTCAAACTGCTCCAGAAGTTAATGCTGGTTCTGATAGAAAGGGGTCAGAACGCTGACCAGTCAGGGTGCCCATGCTGACCCCTGACCCCGCCCAAAGCACCAACAGTGGCATGTGAGCATCAGAACTGAACCATGGAGCAATGGAAGAAGGTGGCCTGTCTGATGAATCATGTGGATGGCCGGGTGTGTGGGTGCGTCGCTTACCTGGGGAACACATGGCACCAGATGCACTATGGGAAGAAGGCAAGCCGGCGGACGCAGTGGGTGCTTCTTAATTCTTATTTGTGCATTCTCATATCCTTCCCTCGTGTCTTAGCTCCACCCCTTCAGGATGCGAGGGAAGGACGCGAGGACGGAGGAATGAAATGATACATCATCGCTCCCACTTCAAAGTGTCGTCAATTAATGATGATCTACATGGCTGGATTTAGCTTGCACGTTGGGATTCTTGAACATTGGAGATAAATATTTATATTGTAAATATTTATATTTCAACCTCCACAAAATATCACATTTGTCCGTATTTTTTTTTTTTTGTAATACCAGTTATGAAAGTTTTGTGAAAATGATGAAAAATGCTGGCGGTGCCTGGCAACTTTATAAAACAATGCTGGTGGGGAAAGAGTTAAAAGAGTAGCAGAAGAAATAATTCAAATAAAGATGGTTTGGAATTTGAGAACTTTTCACACCAAAAAAACAAAACAGGCAATGTTTATAAACTTTATTTTTTTTTATTAAATTCAATTGTATATTGCAGGGTCTTTTATAGGTAATTTAAACTAATACTAAAACCATAAAACATTTTTGTTGCTTGAAATAAATATTAATATTTTTATTTCAGCATTTCTCATTATCATTTAGTTTAACTTGTAATAAAATAACAAAAGTTAAAATTGATGTAGATTTAGACATTTAAAAAAATTACAAAAACAACTAAATTACCAAAACTAACTAAATTATTAACTAATATATATAACTAAAACTATTTTCAAATGTTAATAAAAACTATAATAGTATATAAGATACTAAAATAACACTGGTATATCGTTAGTAAAATATTAAATGTCAAAGTAAGTGCATTTTTTGTAAAATGTAATGGAAGCATCATCATCATCACACAGAAGCTTGAATTCTTCCACGATCTGAGCAGCACAAGTGCTCAATCAGAACGACAGCAGTCGCAATTCCCACCAGCCCTGACAGAACCAATCGGATCACAACCTCAGTCACACCACAGTGCTCCGGACAATCTGGAAAAAAGAACATTTTATTGTGTTAACAGCTAGCTTTGTTGTAGAGACAGAAGTTGCTCAGAGGTCACTGTGGCAGGAAGAAGCTCTTTGTGGTACACTTTTATATTCATACCTTCATTGCGATGGTCTTTCATCTGTGGATGGGTGGTTGTGGTGTTTGCATGCGATGTACCTGCAGACAGTTAAAGAGTTGAATTTGACTTTTAGTTTCTGACTTGACTAGCTTTTTGGACTCTGTTTATGATACTGTGAATACTAGTTACAAGCAAACCAATAGCTTTTACTGCTTCTACACGTGTTATCCAGTACACAATTTCCAGAGGATGTTATAGAATGACAAAACCATCATCAGAATGCACCAGCATCATATAAAAGTTCTGAAAGCAAGACATAAGATAATATCATAAGGCATAATATAATAAAATACACAAAAGAATTTAAGTAAATCATACAGCAAAGCACTATATACAGAAATAATTACAAAGAAAAGGTAAGTAACACATTATCTTAAAAGTGAATGTTTTAGGTAGAAAGACTGAAATGGTATTTTCTTGTAAAATGTACTCCATCTTTGAAAAAGTTCTTGCTTCCATATCTTAACATCAACAACGCTGACTCCTGTTTTCATAACTGTGTAATATTTTAATGGAAATGTAATTTATTGCTGTTTTATGTGGGGCAACATTTTTAGTTAAAAGTTAACTCAGTTGGGTAAACCTTTTCCATTCCAATTTGCTCAAATAGCAAAAGAAAGGAAAAAATTGATGATAGTGTTCCACGACTTTCAAAAAGAGAAAATATAGCATCATAAGAAAAAATGATGATTTGCTGCTTAAGAAACATTTAGTATTAGAGCTGTAAAACTGCCAGAATAATAATAATAATAATACGCTGTTTGTTAATTGGCCAGAGGAGAACTGGCACCCCGACTGAGCCTGGTTTCTCCCAAGGTTTATTTTTCTCCATTAGGTCACCTGATGGGGTTTTGGTTTCCTTGCCACTGTTGCCTCTGGCTTGGCGTGCTCAGTTGGGGACACTACATTTTTCAACTAAACATCGAAATACATCTAAATAATAAACTAAATTAACCATTTAAACTAAATTACTGATCAAATTATTGATCTAAAGCCCACACTGTCACTGTATGATACTTGAAATTTTTCCAGAATGGCTATACAGCTGAATAAAATTATGCTGCATTATTTTCCTGTTTAACACTGTAAAGCTGCTTTGAAACAATCTACATTGTTAAAAGCGCTATATAAATAAAGTTGACTTGACTTGACTATTATTATCAATGTTGAAAACTTTTTTTTTTGCTGCTTAACATTTTTTGTGGAAACTAATAGGATGTTGACTTGGCCTCCAAATTCGAGCATCTGTGGGATGAGCTGAACAAACAAGTCCGATCCATGGAGGCCCCACCTCACAACTTACAGGACTTAAAGGATCTGCTGCTAACATCTTGGTGCATCCACATGGATGGCAGGACCCAAGGTTTCCCAGCAGAACATTGCCCAAAGCATCACTGCCTCCGCCGGCTCGCCTTCTTCCCATAGTGCATCTGGTGCCATGTGTTCCCCAGGTAAGAGATGCACACACCCGGCCATCCATCATCAGACCAGGCCACCTTCTTCCATTTCTCCTGCTTCTAACACATCAACTCTGAGGACAAAATGTTCACTTGCTGCCTAATATATCCCACCCACTAATGAAGAGATTATCAGTGTTATTCACTTCACTGGTCATTATGTTATGCCTGATTGGTGTATACTACATATTGTATTTTTTCAGTGTTGTTCAATAAACAACTTACTTTTGATACTTTCTTTGAACCAATTAACAACAATTCAGTAGGGCACCTATTTGGCCTTCAACGTCCTAATAATCATAAATGTTTCTTGAGCAGAAAGTTATCATATTAGAATGATTTCTGAAGGATCATGTGACACTGAAGAAAATTATATTAAAATATACTCAAATAGAAAACAGTTTTAGTCTTTCCTTAGTCTTTTCCCTCTGAAATGTTTGTTTTTGGTGGCAAGAAAACCGTGGTGTCTACAGCAACGCAGCTTAAAGCTCCACTGTGTGATATTTTCCTCCATCTAGTGGTGAACTGGTTTATGACCATCCAGAGAATATTAGTTTCTGTTCCTCTCAATTCCGATTTCGTTTTAACCCCTACAGTGGCCGATTTAGTCCAAGATTAACATGGCTTCCAGTTCGAACTCGTCCACATTCGACACGGTGCCATCGAGTGTTAAAACACGAAAGGCGAAGCTTGAATTTACGGGAATGTCCCTCTTTGGCTAATGTACTTTCAAGATGGAGGGGCAACATGGCGACCCGCATTCAAACCCTCACCCGTATGTGTTTACAATGGCATATTATAAATTTACGAGAATACTTTATTACTTGAAAGAAGTAAATATACATTAATGAGCACATATATTTTTGAAAGAACTAAGTGTTTTTAGCTAAGAATAAACTAAAAAAGTTACACAGTGTAGCTTTAAGTCTTGCCTTAAGAAGTAATGGTGCAGCCTAATTAAACAGAGTTAGCAGAAGAGTGAACTTAACGTGAAACCCTATAAGTGGCTTTTACCCCTCTCATTCTGCTCTGAGACATCAGATGATGAGCTCAGTATGAAGACAGACTCGTGTCTAGATTGTTCCACAGTAACCGCTGAGACCGCTGCTTTGGACAAGAGAAAACATTCACATTTTTACTTGCAATGAAACAATCACCATGAAGCCAGACTTTTGACACTTACTGTGCGTTCACACCGCCCGACGGCGAGAGCGTCAAACTTCGCTCTGGCCGCCCTGCCATCGACGCTGTAGAAAGATTTGTGGACGCGCTGCCGCTCTGACGTAGATCGAATGCTTGGTCTTTTTTTAAAACGGCATTTAAAGGGGCTGCAAAGCAAACACTCATGTTGATCTGCGTTTGTGCAAACTGACCACAGGTAGGGTATAATCGTATAATATAACCTCATGAAATCATTTAAATGTGAAAGTTTAAAAAAAGCAGATCGATGGAAAGAACAATTATAGTTACATGTTTGCTAACGAAATAAACCAATTAAAAGCCATTTGTGTGGTGTATAAATAATGTTGCGCGTCTTCTTATCAAACCTGCCGCTCCAGCAGTGATCAACCATAGACCGTAAAAAAATGAAATGAAATCAACGTAATAAAAACTGCCTAAAATGACAGAAACCATCTTTAGGAAACAATTCTTTTAAGTGTAATTGAATTGTTTAGTGTGTCTCGCGTCCATTTTAATACATGGAGGGGTGGGGTTTAGGAGCTGTACTGGGACCGGCCACCGGGGGGCGATCGAGGCGCGGAGGCTTCAGTTTCTGACAGGAGTGCTGCAGGCTTGTGATCAACCTCTCCTCTATTTTGCTTGGGAACTAATGTGATTGGAACCAAAGTTTACAGCACTGCGTTCTCTGGAATCCTGGTTGCCGCCATAGACAGTAAAAGAAATGGACAGAGCGAGCCCATAGACTTCAACGGGGAGAATTGAAGTCCGGTAGAAGCACTCACCTCCTGATGGCTGAGCTACTGCGCAGACTCAAGGTGTTTCTCAATGTCAAGGATCCTTCCTCTGCAGGACTGGTCCTTCCAAGTCACTTCCTTGCGAGGCTCCTCTTTAGCATTCGGAGAACACGTAAATGGAACAGGCTAGCAAGTGCACATCAGCCTCATTACGTCAGTGAAAAGGTCCGTTAGCCATCAATAACGTCATTTGTATAATATCAATACGGTTGTAATTTGTACTGCATTTAAAAGTTCAACTTTACTTCTCTTTACTACGGTTATAACAAATGTTTGGTAACGTAAATACTTACACTTGTAAGCATATTGCCCCGTTAACGCTCCGACTCCGCCAACGTCCGATATTTTGTATTTTTTTGAACAAGATAGCAAAGCTGCGCGCATAGGATTGTGGGTGATTTGAGAACGCTAAGAGGGCGAAGGCTACACATTTGCATCCTTTTTCCTGTATATGGCATATTTTTCGAACGAAGGACTCAGACCGTGGTTGAAATTCTGAGGATCCTCGACATTGGAACAGCCCTTCGACGGATGTCGATGACGTAGCATCCTCGTAATTCTGGCTTCCGAGGATCCTTCCTTGACATTGAGAAACGCCTTCAGACTGAGCTTGACGATGTTGATGTGACGTGAGACGCCTGTCCGACAGTGGCAAGTCTTCTATTAGTCGTGCAACGTAAAATCTGAATCACCGAATCTTGCAGAGACAGAGAGGGTGAGCAGGAGCAACTTTTGATGAATGAAGCAGGATCTGCAACATCTCTCTCTGCGTTTATGCCTCCACGTCCCCCCGATTGCCTCATAGACAGTAAAAGATTGTCTATGAGCTTCTCCTCGGGTCTATACGGTAATTTGCTCAACAGCGCGCGTGGTTATGACGCAAGCGTTAGCCTATATTTTACAAAAACAGCTTCAACCGGGCGATAGTGTAAGATACAAGGTAATGGAGCATTTTATACATTGTCATGTTTGTTTAGAAATAAACAATGGACGAATGGAGTCTTTAAACGCCTCAGATGTAAAGAAATTCACTGTCAAAGTGAGGCCAAAATGAATGGGAGTCAATGGGATGCTAACAACAGGTGATGGCTTGGTTAGCAATAGCCGCGCCTATGGGTGGTACGCTTTCCAGGGGCTGGGCTACCCCCTTGGTTGCTGACGAACCGCGTCATAGCTCATTACCATAAAGTTGACCTGATTTCAACTCTCCTCGACCCCAAATTGTCCAAGACGCGCCGCTCCGCTCTCGCCGGAGCTCGCGGTGTGAACGCACAGTTATGTCAAGTGTTGAATTGGTTGAAGCTAAAACTTACCGAATACTTCAACGTTGAACTTCTTGTCTGATATGTGTGTATTGATAACAATGAATGCTTCAAAAAGCCCAGTTTCATTGGTCCTGATGTTTGAGATGGTTAGAACTCCAGTGGTTTGGTCAATCTGCACTCTGCCAGCGAATCGCTCATCATAGTGTGTGTAAATTTCCCCTCGATGCACCTTGGCAATACGGGTGCTTAGACTGCCGCTTTCATAAGACCACTGTATTTGATCGTCTCCCTTCAGATTAACTCTTGGATGTAGACGAAGGACTCCTCCCTCCTTCACTTGAACTGTTTCAAATGCATCAGCCTGTCCACACACTGGAACAACATGAAAACAGGTTTGATTTGGGTTACATATAGACAGGTTAACAAAAAAATAACGAACAACAACAACTGCAAAAAAGGCACATGCTCCACCCACCCTAGAGTCTAAAGCAAGGAACACACCAAACTGACGCCGACCAACTATTGGCAATTGAAAGCAGACTGAGGAGTTGGCTCGACGCTCGACATCCGACGGCCAAATAGCATGTCCGTTCTGCGCAAAGGGGTAATCCATCTCCTGGAACGCGTACCTTCCGTAGGGGCAGCCATTGCTAACAAAGCCATCACCTGTTGTTAGCATCCCATTGACTCCCATTCATTTTGGAGTCACTTTGACAGCGAATAACTTTACATCTGAGGCGTTTAAAGACTCCATTTGTACATTGTTTATTTCTAAACAAACACAACAATGTATAAAATACTCCATTACCTTGTATCTGACACTATCGCCCCGTAGAAGCTGTTTTTGTAAAAAAATAGGCTAACGATTGCATCATAACCACGCGACTCCATGTCGCATAGTAGAGAAATTACCATATAGACCCGAGGAGAAGCTCGCAGGCAATCTTTTACTGTCTATGAGGCAATCGGGGGGACGTGGAGGCATTAAGTCCGATAAAGTTAAGGGAGAAGCATGTTGAGAAGCCCATAGAGAGACAAAAGCAATGAGACAAAATATTTCAACAACGTGATTCAGATTTCACTTTGCACAACTACCATAAGATATAGTGTAACGGTACACAAAACTGATGGTTCGGTACGTACCTCGGTTTTAAAGTCACGGTTCAGTACAGCAGTTTTACAAAATTGCTTTTTATTTATTTTTATTAAACAGTGGTTTCCTGAAGAAGAAAAAAGTGTCTGTCCTTGAATGAATTAAATTATAACTAAAAGTTTATTGAAGATATTTCTGTAAATTATATAGGGAGCTTAATATTAAAGGTTAACAACAGAGCCCAAACTATTAGCCTAAAATTCAGTTGCTATTTATTTTTAGGTATAATAATCAACACTCAAATAAAACATTGTATGCAAACATGTAAACTTCACATAAGACAGTTTTTGCATTAACTTCTAAATCTAATTATAAAATAGTTTTTTCTCCTATTCGTTGTTGAAATATACACAGTGACTGTCATTTTCATGACAGGTTTATTTAACTTGCATGAAATAATCAAGACATCACTAACAGGGTTAAGTAGAATATAATGAATATATAGGCTAATATAGAGCATACATTTAGTGAAAGAGTTGATTTCTCTAGTGAATACAATTCTGTGGACACTGAATGTCTGCCTGAGGTAAATGTGATGCTAACTTTACATGATTTTGTTTAGTTTACAAGCAGTTATTTTGAGGTCTTTCCGCCGTTGAAACACTGATTTAGCAATTACACCACATGATACGTGGCAGTAAGTTGTAATGTATCCTCAACATACCTTCAGATGGTCATTCATGTTTATTCTTTAGGAAGAGATGATCGATCGCGTTCACAGATGATCGCGTTCACAGATGATCATGTTAACGCGCGTCGCACTGCCGCTTGAACTGTGATCATGAAGTGACCAGTCACGCGTAAAGAGCGTCAAAACGGCACTTATCATTTGAATTTCGTGATAAAATGGACTGAATACTTAATATGTTGGTGTGGGAACTCTGATTCAAGTGTGTTCCGCGCTTAAAACAAGCCGACTGTGAACTGTTAAAGATTGCACTCGGAAACCATTCGGTACACGCGCACACCAAACCGAAAGCCCTGTACCAAAACGGTTCGGTACGAATACGTGTACCGTTACACTACATACACTACATACACCCTACTAGAAGACTTGCCACTGTCGGACAGGTTGCTCACGTCACATCTACGTCGTCAAGCTCAGTCTGAGGCTGCAGTACATCAGCCATCAGGAATTGATGCTTCTACTTGACTTCACTTTTTCTCTGTGAAGTCTATGGGGTCGCTGTGTCCATTTCTTTTACTGTCTATGGTTCTGCGCCTGTGTGAGAGGAAATAGCTTTCCGTACCAGCTGGTGGCAGTCGTTTGTTTTCGTTATTCAAAGCGGGAAACCGGAAGAGCTACAGGGATATAAATAAAACAGCTCAGAATCTCGCTCACCACAGACGGTCACTTCAGTTTTTTTTCTCGTGCACTGATTCGCTAGCTGAACAGCCAATCAGAGCGATCAGATGGCCCGACTGACCGACAAGCGCAGACGCCGATTCAACATGTCGAATCGGCTGAAAAATAGCAGACGAGGCCCAACGTCAGCCCACGCACAGAGAAAACTTAGTTGGCCGACGCACGAAAACTGCCCAATGGCCGACCGTCGGCTTGGTGTTTTCCAGGCTTAAAGTCTTATAAGAAATAGTTCAGTTAAAAGTTTAAAGGTGCTCTAAGTGATCCTGGGTGCAGTAACTTCTTGTTGACGTTCGGAAAAAAACATAGGCTAGCTAGACCCTCCCTCCCCCTCCTCATCCCCCTCTGTGCTTCCTGATTGGAAGCCCTTCTTCCGCTAGAGTTCTCGTCACCTTTTGAAGGCCTTTCCGATGTAAATTTGGGACTTTGCGCGTTCCTTCTCCTTTTCCCTTTTCGTTGCAAGTTGTTCATCAGAACGTCGTCTCTTTGGTCGTGTGTCGGCCATATCAAAATCATATAATTCGAACTTCCCTCTTTATGCTTCTCTCTTCTCCACACCCCCGTCATGTGCACGCGCACTAACCCCAAACCTCCACCCCCAAATCATTCTTGTCTGTTATTGGCTGGAGCATTGCTTATTATGTTTCGGTGTCCAGACTGCCCAAGTTTGTTTTTGTTGCCGTTTGTGGAGCTTGTGCTTCACCACAGAGACCGCGTTTTTCTACAGTGTGTTCAGGGGACAGGCAGCTAGAGGATAGTGAGGAGATGTTGAGTAACATCCGTGTAAAATGGTGTAAAAAAAAAATGTTTTGGCCTAAAAAACGTGTGACATCGCTTAGAGCATCTTTAATTCTAATATGATTGCTTCATATCATGTTCTTAAAAATTGAATTGCAAGTCCTGTAAAAAGATTTTCCCCTGTCAAATGTTTATCACCATACTTTTACGGGATAGTTCACCCAAAAATGAAAATTAGCCCATCATTTACTCACCCTCAAGTCATCCTAGGTGTATATGACATTCTTCTTTCAGACGAATAAAATCGGAGTTATATTACAAAAGTCCAGGATAATCCAAGCATTAGAATTGGATTCATAGTTGCTCTGTTTTTGAAGTCCATAAAAAGTGCATCTGTCTGTCAAATAACTGCTCCAGCGGCTCTGGGGTGTTAATAAAGGCCTTCTGAAGCGAATCGACGCGTTTGTGTAAGAAAAATATTCATATTTAAAACTTTATCAAGTAAACTTTCGGCTTGAGTAAATTATGGGCTAATTTTAATTTTTGGGTGAACTATCCCTTAAATGCAAAAAACACAATGATGATACTAGTGATACTACAGGATGTGATTATCTGTTTATATTGGACTGCTTATTCTTCTATATTATATTTACTTTTATAAAAATCTATATTTTTATGTAAAAAATTCAAAACTTTTGCCAGTTTTCCAGATAAACGGTCTTCCGGTTTTCTGTACTCTCAATATCACAAGTTTCATTAACTGACAGAGTTTACAATTTAGATTTTGGAAATAATTACATGTAGTGCAACATATAACAGTATGCCTTGTCGAGTGTCTCAGCAAGTTACATATGACCACACCCAATAAAAGAATAGAAAAAAAAAAAATATAAGATTTGAAATATCTTACCCTCGACACTGATGAAAAACACAATCAATAGCCAAATGCTGAGGGCCATTATGAACAATTATCAGATATTATAATAAGCTGTGTTAGCTTTCGATGATGAACCTCGACCTGATCTTGTGAACATTCAGTGACAATTAAATGTCAGGAAGTGACACGTTGACCACAGAATCGGACCTGCTAGATGGCAGCTAAAAACCTTTCAACATTTAACAATGATTGATCACGGCTTTTCTCTCTTTCTGGCTTCTCAGCCACAAGTTATATTCTTAAACATTCAGAAAACATCTCAAAACCTAGCAGTATTTTGCCAAATATTTTAACATGCAGTAAAAGTAAAATCTTATCAGTCATTCTTTTGAAAAGTACAATGCTGAAAAATAAACAACAAATAAGGATAAGTTTACAACTTTTGTAGTTCTTGTATTTGTGTGAATAGCCTACTTGTTAAAAAGTTTCTTACTTTTACAATATAAGTGTAAATAATAGTCAAATCAAGATAACTTAATGCCCAAAGTAGCCTATGTGTGTTGTGTCAGCATATGCCCCAAGTGGTTGAAAACCGACAAGAGTGAACACAAAACAACGTCAGAGAACATTTAAAAATCTTTAATAAAACGTGCAGGTATCTACATTTGAGTTTTTATTTGTCATTTCAGTCAGATCTGCAAAATAAATAACAACTAGGCCTATACCCAGCAAGCAATAGCCGTCATTTCACCGTCTAGGCTAACTATAGACCCGATATAGTCCGGCTATGAGTAGCCCACTTTTAGCCAAAATAACCTTGAATTTGGTTACATGTAATTTTTGCCCAAATAACTTGTGAGATGTATGATATTCCATCATGTAAGCAAACTCAACCATGATTACAAGGTGTTTGGTTTCATTTCTTTAACATGTTCTATGCGTAGGCTGTGCGTTGCCACGATTTAGCCCCTATACAGACCGGCTATTTGTAGCCCACTTTTAGTCAAAAGACAAAACTGATTAATTGTAGTTTTTGGCAATGTAGCGCATGATATTGTTGATATCCCATCATGTTCACAATGTCAATAATATCTGCAAGATGTGTCATTTCATGACATGGTCTATCTGTAGCCACGATTTAGCTCTGAATTGGACGGGCTACGTGTAGTCTGCTTTGAGCCCACCCATTTGTAAACATTTGAATTAGTATTAGCTTTGCTGTCCCGCATAACATTCACTTAAATTGTAAGACAGACAAATAATATCGTATATATTACTGGTCTCTCTACCATTTTAAGTTAAATACAAAATGCAATTACAACTCTCAACCGCTAGATGGCAACCGTATCCTGTACTACTGGCAAACGGCAGCTATCGCGAAAAACATTTCTGTCGTGTCAGTTTGATGGGGGGTTTTTTACGCCAAAGAAGGAGGAGAACAACAACGGGCAACAGCAAACGTTAAAGGACATTCTTTGGCCTTGTAAGTATCTGTTTTTTTTTTTTCGTTTTGACGTGTTCATTGAGTACATTATTTGTTATCATGTGTAGGAACCGTGAGATTTTAGCTAGTAATTGTAGTATATAAGCCATGTCGTGGTTAGCTTAACATGCTACATGTACCTTGTAGGTACCTCCAAGGGGATAAACATGAAACATGTGCAACCTATTATAATTTGTTATGAAAGCCACAAATATAATTTTACTCTTTGGATCATTATATGAAAATATGTGTTTTTAACTTGGCAAGGCAAATTTGTATAGCACAAGCCAAAAGTGCTTTACATAAAACATAAAATCAACATTGGGTAATGTAAAAAACAATATAAGAAGACATTTAAAAACACTTTAAAATAGTTCAATGGAAAATAAAAACATGATAAAACAGGAGAGTAAACGTTACAGTGGAGTGTAAGAAATGTATCATCATTATTCCTTTTCCAGTTAATAAAAGGCAGCGGCAAACAGTAAAGTCTTAAACCTTTATTTTAAATAATTAAGAGTTGCTGCAGAACTGCAGTTTTCTGTGAGTTTATTCCAGATAAATTGTGCAAAAAAAAAAAAAAAACTGAATTCTGCTTCTCCATGTTTAGTTTTGACTCTGGGTACAGAAAGACCTGGGGCCTGTTTCAGAAAGGAGGTTAAGTGGAAACTCTGAGTAGGTTAACCCTGAAATAAGGGAAACTCTGGGTTTTCTGTTTCAGAATGGGAGGTATGTCAAACCCGAGAAAGCAGGGTAAGTCAAGCCCGTTTCTGAAAGAGAGGTAACTTATACTCAGAGTCAGTTACCAGGGTTACTTACTCTGTGAACCTAACCTGGTCAGGAGCAGGTTTTCTTTGGTAAACCCAGAGTTTATTTCGTTCTCCTCCCCCTTTTTAAAGCACCAGCTGTGTTTAAATACTTTATTCATTCAAACGCCACAAATGCTTTTCTTACTGAGTATTTTGGTTGTATTTCAAGTATAAATATATAAAAAAAATATATAAATTTAATCTAAATCTAAAGTAAGCAAAGTTTACTTAAAACAAATTAAATTATCTGCCACTTGACAAAAATACAAAGTAAGAAAAGCATATCACATTCATTGCTTATATTTTCATCATGAGGACACTCAAAGAGACAAAAATGGCAAGTCCTTTTCTACAGGATCCTGACATTCACTTGATAATCCTCTAGAAGTATCCCTGATAATTAGAATTTCCTTTAGGATTTCCAGTGGTTGGACGCATTGATGACACTCATTTACCCATCATCACACTTTCTGAAAACAGATTATTGTATGGAATGGAAGGATGCTGCCAGATGGTAGTACGAGATATATGCCATAACCACCACCACAGCTGTTAAATACATTTATTTACATTTTTTATAGTCATCTTTATATCCTACAAATACTTTATTCTTTTTCCTGTTGGGTATTAATATTCTTCCTCCATCTCCTCTTCATCTGTCAGTGGTGCTGGAGTTTGGCTGGCCTGAGTAGAAGTAAACTGTTTAATGTCATTACCCTGATTAATAAATGTAACAGGTGGGATTAGAGAACATTTCATTATGTGAAAGAACATAGACCCTTTCACATTTCTGGGTTTCTCAGAGCGGAAGTCGTCATAGGGTTAACTTTCATAGCGGTGAATGAAAGAATAAATTAAATATATATTTTTGTGTCTCCATTTGCTCAAATAGCAAAAGGAAAAACTCCACAAAAGTGATTTCACAACTTTCAAAAAGGGAAAAATTAAAGTGAGATTGATAACTGCAGTGAAAAGAGAGAAAGATGTTAATTTTAACTATCACTCCCATAGACGCTTTATTAGAAACACTCTCACAGCAGCGGTAGCTTGATTTTTGTAATTTGATGCAAAAGTAATATAATACAAAGTATTAATGTTATAAATGTACATAAAAAAAAAATACACAAAACGTTGCAGGATTTACGATATTGATGACTATTATAACACTTCATCAGTCTGTTGAAAAGGGTCTATGTGGGAATAGCTGCTCCACATTGGACACTGAGTGATATTTATTTAATATGTCAAATGTTTGTAAAGTCATTAAACCAACACCCATGAACATTTTATGCTTAAAGCTTTATCTGATTGAATTATGTTTTTATTTTTATTTCTGCTGCCACATTCTTTGTTTGCCTTTTGGATACCATGAAAATTAAACTTCATTAAAATAATTAAGAATTAAACTTGTGTATTGACCTGGAAGTATGCAAACGTCTTTTTGTTGGGTGCTGTTGCCATGGTGAATCGTAATTTCGGAGCTCCATTGATCGTGGCTTTTCATAGTTGGAGTGCATGAGCTTAATTCAGAGTCAGGCTACTCAGAGTTGATTGAACTACCTCAATTCAGCTGTTCTGAAACCCAAAACTCAGAGTTTCCCATCTCAGAGTAAGTCAACTCAGAGTTCAGGTTTAAACTCAGAGTTGGTTGAACCTCCTTTCTGAAACAGGCCCCTGTTCCAGATGACCTGAGAGGATGGTTCATAATGCAGCCGAAGATCAGAAATGTACTTTGACCTTAAACCATTCAATGCTTTAAAAACCAGCAATAGTATTTTAAAATAAATTCTTTGACAGACTGGAAGCCAGTGTAAAAACCTCAGAACTAGAGTGATGTGATCCACTTTCTTGGATTTAAAGACAATAGGTTGATTGAAAATTATCCAGCAATCAGTCAACAAAGCACAACAATAAATATACAGAACACTTACATGCACAGCACATTGCACACACACAGCAATAAAATCAGCTTTCCCAATTGTCTATCTCGTTGTGTTAATGCAACTTGGTGGCTAAAACATGTTTTGAACCCAAAAATGAAAATTCTGTCATTTACTCACCTTCAAGTTGTTTCTTTCGTCTGTTGAACACAAAATATATTTTGATGAATGTGGGTAATCAAACGTATTTATTTTCCTACAATGAAAGTCAATGGCTATCAAATGTCTGGTTACCAACATTCTTCAAAATATATATATATATTTGTGCGTGTTCAACAGAGGAAAGAAACCCATGCAGGTTTTAAACAACTTGGGGTGAGAAAAGGATGGCTCTCTCTTTAAACATGCCACACACATGTATCTAAAGAGAATGACTTCGTCACAATTACTGTAAATAAAGTAAAACATTATGATGTCAACAACGCTTTTCTTGTGCAATATTTTGCAGATGCCGTGATGACCAACTTCCCAGCGGCAACAGAGTTTGGGTTAAGGAATGCAATAAAGCCAACAATGATGTTTTATAAACCAACAAAAGGGTTAACTTTATATTTTGTCATTCTTTATATTTTTTTTTAATTATTTTACGTTGTTAATATTCCATATTTCTTATCCTAATTTTATATTTAATTGTATTTTTAACATTTTATTTTAGTCATTTTTATGTTTTGATCTTTTTGTATTATCTTAAGTTGTCTATGTTGTTTATGTTCTTTTTCTAAATAAAACTTTATATTTAATTTGGATGGATTGTTATTTATGAAAACCTGTTATATTTGAGTGAAAAGAATCCTTTAGCCATGTTGTTGTCTTTTAGATGTATATGTACTAGTAGTCACTAGTCATTCGTTGGCCGTCTAATTGATGACTAGTCTATTCTTGGGCTATAATTAGACGTCTATTAGATTTTCACTGACAGCCCAAATTCAGCCTTGTTTTAGCCTAGACCCATATTTGCTGTCTATTAGACGTATATATGTAGTCGTTCAATAGCCGTCTAAACTTGGGCTATGATTAGACGTCTATTTTTGGGCTATGATTAGACGTCTATTAGATTTTCACTGAGAGCCCAAATTTAGCCTTGTTTTAGCCTAGACGTCTGGGCTGTGTTTTGACGGCTATTAGACGTCTTTTAGACGTAAAATTGCTTGCTGGGTAGGGACACCGTTTACGTCAAAAGATGCGAAAAATAACGAGGAAAAACAGAGATATGTGCTCGATTAGTTGTGCTTTTTATAACGTTACATAGGCTACCTACACAGCAAAAATTATGACAAAATCATGAATAAAAAGCGTTCTGATAAAAGCACACGGAAAGCCGATGATTTTAGCATTTTATGTAAAGATTATGAATGCTGAAGCTTCACGTCTCCGTATCCACTTTTGTCTCCTTAAACGCTCGTTTTTTTGGGTGTCGACAGCTTATAAAAACGTATATTTTTTTTGGTACACCCTGTCACATATCGGCTTTTAGAAATTGTTCTGTGTGTGTTCATGCCTCACGCAATACAAAGTCAAAGGAGAGCGTTGTCCGCCTCCCCCGGTGTGGGCGTGGCCTAAATGAGCTCTGTCTCTATGGGAACAGTTTTTCACAGAAACTGAATATCAAGCGCTTGGCCAAAACAATCTTCTCGAAGTTTCTAACTTACCTGCACAGGTGGCTACAACAAGCCAACAACACCTTGAGTCAGTGATTGGCTGAAAGTAGTGGACCCTCCCTTCGTTTTATCCCATACTGAGCTGTTTTTTAGATTATAGGCTACAAGCTCTCTAAAAATGAACGTCTTCTTCGCGATAGTAACCCTCGTCATCGCAGGTATATGTTGGTCTCGTATATTTAAACATAAAATGATTTTATAATCTAAAAAACGTGACCACTAATGTGCAGTGCAATGTTCATTTTATCAGTTGTTGCGAGTGCCCGTGAGAGTGGAGGTAAAGACGGGAGAGGAGGTCGTCCTGCTCGATGAGGACTCTGGATTGGAGAATGTCAGTCGAGTGGCGCTATATGATAAACAGCTGAGAGAGATCTTTAACCTCTGTTCTCCTGGAGAGAAGGAGTCTGGATGTAGAGATAAGAACAGCTCTATGTTTTTAGTCTACAATGGGAAGAAGAGCGTCTCTTTAACTCCTCTTAATGGCAGTGACGGAGAGTAGGCTACAGTGCCAAAATTATTGACGCAAACGGCGTGTATGAAGGTATTTTTGGTGCAAAACAACTGAACACGCGTGCGAGTGGAATTTGTATCTGTAGAGCATATCCACATATGTGTATCAATACATTTGAAGTCACAGAGAAAAATATTTTAGGAGTTGCATACTTGTAGATTTTTTTTCTCACCTACAAACACAACACAACAGTTCCACCTTCACACATTCTTCACTGCAGGTGCACAAATCCTATTCTACGAATCACACATGAAAAAACTCATACGCTCACATTTTTGCTACAGTTGCTGAAGTGAATATGGTGCAAAACGCATTCACACACTCGTATCAAAAATGTGAAGTCACAGACGAATTTTGCACATCCACAAATTAATATGTGAATCCATGCAATGAGAGTTGCACACTTGTAGAATATTTGGTCACAAATGCATTTATTTTCTTGGATATTTTTCTAACAGAATCACAAGTCCAATCACTACAACTGCTTGAATCTGCTGCTGCGAGTCTCAAACGCAGTTTTTTCGCCTTCAAATGACAAGTTCCGCGCGCTCTCACTTTTGCACCATATACTACGCGAAATGTGGAGCAAAAGTGATTTGTGCATCTGTGAGGCAGCGGTTCAGAGAGCAGAGAATTTCAGCCAATCAGAAGAGCTCTTTCAAAACGGCGGCGCGCGACCGTGAACGGGAAAAATACATGAGCAAACTCTCCCTAACAGGCAAAGGCAAGTAATGTTACCAATAAAGGTATGTTTTTTTTCTCCCTCCCCATGCAATCACTCACCGTTATACATTTGTTTAAGTAGCCTAGTTTTAATATGTGCACTGGTCGGCTAAATTGGTGATCATTATTTCTTGAGCTATAGCCTTTCTTGTTTCACGAAATGTAATCTATTCTTAAGTTTGCCATCCAATCGTCTCATAATTAAAGATACTCTCATATTAAACGATGTATTCCTTATATTCTCTTCAGCTTTACCTTCTAGAAAAATGACAGAACAGGGTTAGGGTCTTCACAGGTCAAGTAACTCATGCACCTATTGTAACACTACCATGTTGTTCTTTTCTTTTCTTTTTTCTTTTTTGGTTTGGTTTGTTTTTGGTGGATGATAACATTTATAGAAATACCAGGCTTTATAAAATGTTAATTAACCTGCTCTGTGACTCACTGCAGCTTCCAAATAGGCCTAGGCCTATACTGGGCAAAAAATATCCCTTTACTTTACTATGGTATTTCTATAAATGTTATCATCCACCAAAAAATACAAAAAAGAAAAGAAAAACATGGTTCACATTGTAGTCTTACAATGGGTGCATAAGTTACTTGATATGATGCTGACTTGTGAAGACCCACCCCATTCTGTCATTTCTCTAGAAGGTAAAGCTGAAGAGAAAATAAGGATTACACTACTTCATATGAGAGAATATTTAACGATGAGACGATTGGATAGCAAACTTAACTGTACAGATAGGCTAGTGTTAGCGTAACTTACATTTTGTGAAACAGGAAAGGCTAACCCAACTAAGAAACAATGATTACCATCTTAGTCGACCAGTGCACATATTAAAACTACTTAGATAAATGTATAAAGGTGTGTGATTGCAGGGGGAGAGAGAACAAACATACCTTTCCAGGACTCAATTTTGATCAAAAGTTTGGAGTGAGATTGTGTCTGTTAGGGGAGGAGCCACTCAGATATTTGCAGCAGCGGCCCGTCTGCCCCAATTTTACTTATTGTTCATAAATTACCAGCACAAATAGGAGTTATGCCGCTCGTTGACTGAAGTGCCTGTTCTTTGGCCTGATGCCCTTTACTGTTTACATGCCTGTTCATATCTGTCACACCTTGATGGGCACATGAGCTCTCCTGTCTGCAGTAGGAGGAGCCGGTGGTGATGAATGGCCATGTGTTGACCACTCACTTTTAAAAGTACACCTATAGGTGGCTGCTCCACTTAATGCTTTCTGCTTCCCTGTTTTGTCATTACCTCTTCCACTGTCTCCTCCTCTGATCTGGCACTCTTTTTAAGGGACTGACTCTTTGGAGCCCAGGATTAAATATCTTGCTTTTTCCCTGATATCTTTAATCAGACAAATGCAGTGATTAAATGTATGCATTACAAGGATATAAAACATTACTGAAAAGTGGCAATCTGCTTTAAGTCTTAACACAGCTGAAAAGAGTATTAGTTCATGAGAATTTGAAATAAAATAAAACACATCTCCAGTTCTTTCCTTATTTTCTGGTAGCCAAAGCTAAGCTCTAGCTTAAGCAGTTGGAGAGTTTTTGACTACATCAATAATAATTGAGTGTGAACCGTTTAGGGTTTATTTTTGCAAAATCCACATTCAAAGTAATTACAATTAATAAGTAGCAAGTAATTAAAAACAATTACAGGTGAGACCACTGATGTCTCCTCATTAGCATAATGCCAACATTCACGTTTTTTTATCTATAGCATTAGTTTTGAAAAACAGCATCCTAACCATAGAAACTATAGTCACCACAACATGCCACAGATGTTATATAAATCTTAGTAAAAAACCTATTCCCTTATCTTATATTCTATTAAATGTATATATTATAAATCTATTATAGGCTAAAGTTAATCAACATTTAACATAATAAATAGGCTAGAGTAGAATGTGCGATCTACTAAAGGTGGTCATTAGTTTATTAAAACGCTTATTTATGTTGGTGCAGGAGGAGGTTTTCTCAGACTCAGTGCTGCGATAGGAACGGCTCACATCTTATCACACTTTTGGAGCTTTTATGGAGTTTATGGTTATTCGCGCGCCATGCATGCACAATTAAATGAACCGGGCTTCAGTCATGTTGCACAGATAATCGGTCCGTTCCATTCGTACGGGAACTTGGTGCCTAAAAGCTCACAACGCGCGATGTATATAATTCATATCCTGATTCATGTTTCCATTAAACATGTTAATGTAGGTGTTTGTAGGCTACTTGCTTGAATTGTATATTTATTGTACAATTGTGCATTAATTATACTATATACATCCATTAATTATAGTCTACCCTACTATGTTTTACTATAAGGAGGAACAAGTTGCCTTCGCCTGTTAGGGAGAGTTTGCTCATGTATTTTTCCCGTTCACGGTCGCGCGCCGCCGTTTTGAAAGAGCTCTTCTGATTGGCTGAAATTCTCTGCTCTCTGAACCGCTGCCTCACAGATGCTCAAATCACTTTTGCTCCACATTTCGCGTAGTATATGGTGCAAAAGTGAGAGCGCGCGGAACTTGTCATTTGAAGGCGAAAAAAACTGCGTTTGAGACTCGCAGCAGCAGATTCAAGCAGTTGTAGTGATTGGACTTGTGATTGTGTTAGAAAAATATCCAAGAAAATAAATGCATTTGTGACCAAATATTCTACAAGTGTGCAACTCTCATTGCATGGATTCACATATTAATTTGCGGATGTGCAAAATTCGTCTGTGACTTCACATTTTTGATACAGGTGTGTGAATGCGTTTTGCACCATATTCACTGCAGCAACTGTAGCAAAAATGTGAGCGTATGAGTTTTTTCATGTGTGATTCGTAGAATAGGATTTGTGCACCTGCAGTGAAGAATGTGTGAAGGTGGAACTGTTGTGTTGTGTTTGTAGGTGAGAAAAAAAATCTACAAGTATGCAACTCCTAAAATATTTTTCTCTGTGACTTCAAATTTATTGATACACATATGTGGATATGCTCTACAGATACGAATTCCACTCGCACGCGTGTTCAGTTGTTTTGCACCAAAAATACCTTCATAGGGCGTGATCCAGTTTATCGTTGAAGTCAAAGGTTAGTATTTTTTTTATATATCCTGTCTAAAGAGATGTTGAAATGTTTTGTCTTGCATTTCGAGGGTAAATTCAACAACTAACGTTACTTATTTGTTGTTTATTGCGTGAAACGCCACTTTAAATAACGTGACGCTTCCTTAAAAGGCGTCACCATCAACTCTTTTCAGTTTTTATCTAAACTTTTTCCCCAGATCGTTTGAGTTAAACCAGTATAAGAGCACAATTATAAGCATAATGATGTTGTAAAAGCTGCCAGAGTTTACCTGTTCGACGTGATGACGTTTAATTTCCTCGACAGCCTGTAGTCCCAGGGCGCGTCTCAATCAGCTGCTGGTTCTGTAGTCAGGGAATAACTCAATGGGCTCACTCCCTGATCAGTGCCCTGACTACTGGACTAGGGAGCTGATTGAGACAGGACCGCATTTCTAGGACCCTATTTTTTTGTGACAGCGCCACCTACCGAATCGGAGAACCGCAATCCCAGGAACGCATTTCCACAGGACCCTAGTTTTGCAGATCTGAAACAAGTGCCACCAAGGCAGTATTTTTTTAACCCATTTTATTTTTAGGTTTATTACACCCAAATACTGCTTTCTTTATTGCAATTCAATCTGGTTTCTAGGAATGTTGAGTAATTATTGGGTCCAAGTTGCATAATTTAATAACTCATCAAGTAAAATAAACAAGGAATGGTATAGCCTTTTCAAGTACAGAGGGAATACACAAGGATGACTCTGGGGGTAGATTTAAGATTGTGTATATTTTATAAAATAATATATTGCAACAGTTGAATTTGAACACACACAAAAACAATTTTTTTCATGACGTGAACCACATAGGAAGAACTTGGTCTTTAATGACTCCTAAGAGCGAGAAAGATAGAGAAGTGAATGAAATAAGGAACATTAAGTTGTACTTTTTCAACTCTCTCATTTTTAATAATTTTTTTTAAAAGATCTTAGTCACCACAGAGCACACACATTATATACAATACAAAATTATATTAATCTTCATACCAAATAATGTCATATTACTGTTATTGCATACTGTTCAAATATTTGGGTGACCAGGTTTTTGAAACATTCATGTCAATAAAGCGCATCTGAACCGAGAAAAAAATAATAATAGAAAGAGATGCAAGAAATCTGAATAGAAATCTGACTTTTCCTGTCCTTTAAATATTTAAAGCACACATTGTGATGTATGCAGCAGCTCTACCCACCAACTGGATGCTCTCCCCTCTTTTCAACAAGTTCATTTTACATAAATAAATAGACATAAATTAGGGCTAAGTCTAGGACTTGACCAATGAATTCATCTTTTGTCATACTTCTGCCTGCCCTGAGCTGTGTCCTTGAAAGCACTTCATATAGAGTACAGTACACAATACATGACACAATCTAACACATGCTATTTTAACAGTCAATTATTATGATGGCCTCTGTTATGCCTGACTATAAAAGGGTGATTCTTCAACTACAGGCACTTTAGGCCTTGTGAACTTGAGGGGAAAAAAGTGTTCAAATCAAAATTGTCACAGTCTAACAGTTAAATATAACTAGTCTAGTTTAATGATCCATAAGAGAACGCCCTTACATTATTAGACAAATTAGTGTTTTTTGACATATTTTCTGATCCGCACTGAACAAATGTCATTTCCATCACATGTAAATATTTGATCATTATTTAAAATTATGAAATACATAATTTCTTAACAGTGTAAGACCACTTTCACACATAGTTTTACCAATTTATACCTATAGTGCAATTACCATAGATTTGTGGATTAAGTAAATTAATTGTCATGAGGCCCAAACACAAAGCTTACATCCACCACAACCTGAAATATAATATTGCATTGGTTAGATACATTTCAGAAAAATAACTAGCCTACTTAAGTTATTACATTAAGTGGAACACTATCCCATAAACTATGCAGAAATTTTGAATGAGTGATTAGAATTTTGTACATTATTTTTTAAAAAGTTATGAGGTGGTGGAAATGACAATGAATGGACGTCCATGTAGAAAAACAGAAAAAAATTATTTGAATCCCATTTAACAAATCATTAATCATTAGTCTGTTTGGTTCCATAACCAGATGAACAGTTACAGTCTTACTGTAAACAACTTTAACCACAAATAGTCACATGAAAAATGTAATCTTAAAAATAGATGAAAAGGCATTTCAACAAATATATATTTGAATAAATACATTAGCGTTGTACATTTTCAATAAATAAAATATTCATATGTAGCCACTCAGTCTATGAATTGCACCTTGTAAGCATAAATGTCATTTCCACCTCACCTTTATCATTTCCACCCAAAGAGGGTGGAAATGACGGTGGTGGAAATGAGAATCCTACAGTATTTTGTAAAAAAATCCAAGCTAGTGTTACAGATTAGCTATGAATTGGTAGCAAGCATTGCATGCATGCAAAATACATCTATTTGTGTTAAAAAATCAATTTATTTACAAACTCATTTGATGTTACGCCATGTTTGGAAATGACATACAATAAAAATATTTTCATTTCAAGCAATATTTACCTTGAGTTTTCTTCTCCAGGTTGCTGAAGAAATTTAAAATCTCCTCCATGTCAGACATGTGCTGTGATGTCATTGTTAATCTCCATAGAAACTACCCAAACAATCTTTCAAAAAAACTTTTTAAAGGGATATTACTGCATTGTGGTGGAAATGACGGCAATACTGTGGGACAACTACATTTTTGTATATAAAATCACATTAATAGTTGTCTGACCTTAACCTCAATTCTGTTTTGATTCTTTTACTGATACTTTATTCAGTCATATAAAAAAAAAAAAAAGATAAATCATTTTTTTACACTTCTTTTTCATTATTGAAGATCAGAAGTCTGGGTGTGGGACAAGCACAAAACAGCAATATTTGCATGTATAATGATGTTTAAAAAGGTGAAAAAATCATTATAGACTACCGGTAAAAAGTTCCTAAAGTATTTTCATTGTAAATTTAACTATGAAAGTGATCAAAGGACATGGAAGTGCCCATAGTCTAAGAATTGCCCAAAAACGTCATATGTCTCAATCAACGTTATAAAACCATGCCAAAATGAAGAGACGTACTCATAACATGTCATGTATTGTGACGCTGACTGTGAGCATGTGACAGCTAAAACATTAAGATTATTTTAACTTACTTAAAATGAAGAAAAAAACAACGAGTAACTAACAAGTTTTCACAACGAACCTAATACAGTTGTCTTAAGACACAATTGTGCTGTCACTAAGTCAACACTAAGCTTTCATGCAAGTTTAGTTTAACGAATGTGCTAGCAATTCATTTACAGCACTATCTAATATAAGATATGTATACGTATGATAGCTATGCATTCAAGACTATTTAGCCAATCACGATCACTTCGGCTATGTTAACTTTCCAATGAAATGCATCACAATTGTCTTTAATGTTAAAATAAAAACTGATTCACATGTGATACTCACACTCTGATCGTCATCCATCTTTGCTGGTCCTCTAATTCGCTAGGTGCTGTTGTCAATAAAAACCTAGGGTCCTAGAAATGTGGTCCTAGGACTGTGTTCCTGAAAATGCAGCCTCTGGTTGTGCAGGCAGATGCTAATCGATTGAGACGCACCCAGAGTTATGACATGCCCATAGACAGTGTTGGGGGAAACGCATTACAAGTAACTTGAGTTACGTAATAATATTACTTTTTCCAAGTAACTAGTAAAGTAACGCATTACTTTTCAAATTTACAACAAAATATCTGAGTTACTTTTTCAAAAAAGTAATGCAAGTTACTTTTTCACGTTAATTTGACTGACAGCTCTCCTGCCCCCATGTTGAGAAAAATAAGTGCAGAGGCGTTGTGTGTGTGTGTGTGTGTGTGTGTGTGTAAACATGATGGTTATTGTAGTTCCAGACTAAATGTGAGCATTTATTTATCTCACTTGCCTATAAAGATTCTGTACGCCTCAAAATGAATAAAATCAGTCAAATGCAAAATCAGAGTACTATGCAAACCTCCAATAATTAAATGTTAAATAAAACCACTATTTTAATGCATAATCTACCTTTATATTTAATTTACCAATGTCTTGCTGCTGACCTTTGAAGATGAAAATTACTAGATTTTTTGTTTTTATTGGTAAAACTTTTTTCTCCTGCGTCCTATTCCTCCATTATCCAGAATGGCAGCAGAGCTGCGCCCTCTAGTGTTCATGCGTCAATTAGCATTTTTACCTCAGCCTGGGGTTTATTATTTAAATTTTGGTATGAAGAGGTCTTTACCGTTGCATAAAAATATAACTTTTTTGTTATAAAAAAAACAACAACAACAAAAAAGCCCAGCCCAGGTGAGAAAAAGTAACGCAAAAGTAACGTAACGCATTATCATTTCAGTGTATCTCAAGCACACTCGCTGGCAAGTTGATGAAATTACTATTTGAAATTGTATGGCATTAGTTGGCCTCTCAGGAATATTGATAGAAGTGGTATTTATATATGAGGTGCGTTAGAGTTAATGTTTATTGTTATATAATAGATGGTTAGACTCTAACAGCGGTTAGTTAACGCGAGCTGCACTGCAACAGCTACTATATCCAGATGCTATTGGTCATATTTCAACAGTTTTTAGTCTCTCTGAGATCTTTCTGTCGAATGGGTTCCTATGAAGTAGCCCATTCAAGGAATAACGTAGCGAATTAAAATTGGTTGCGCTGTTTTTTTTAAACAATATTTAAAACTTCTTTCTTGGGTTAAATTCTGTATTTGCTTGAATCATTCATTTATATTCACCTGGTGTGTATGCTTATATGAGTAGCTACCATAAAATAACACTAGGACGTTAACAACATTAAAATGATAAAAGAAATGACCACTAACCAGGGGGGTATTCCAGAAAGCAGGTTATGTGACATACCCGGGTATGTTTAAGGAGTTGTGACAATAACCTCCAGAGCAGGTTATGTTCCAGGGTTAGTTTGCTTAAGAGGTATTCAGATGTGTTTTATATAATTAATATAGTTTAGTGTTGTCACAATACTGGAATTTCTAACTTCGATACGATACCTAAAAAAGTATCGATATTCGATACCATTTTCGATACCACAGGGAAAAAATGCTGCATATACTGTCAAATAGATATTTTTAATATAATTTATTTTTTTGTCCGTCTATTGAAAGTCGAGGAAATTAAAAAATTCTTCTGAGAGATCACTTTATATGATGAGGCTTTTAAGCTTTTTCTCATATATAAATGTTGATCAATTACCATTACAATTATCTCACAAATATTTGTTAACTAATCGTGTTGCAATAGCTTACAGCACAAGGAAGCTTGATTTCAAATTAAGTCAAAAAAGACGAGTAAACGGTAATAAAATAAGAACAAATAAACAAATGAGAAACAATAGCACAAATAAATACAATAGAATAAAGATACAAATAAAAAAGACTGCTATTGTTTCAGGTAGGTCTAACAGTATTCAGGTAAGAAACAAAAAAAGTAATCAAATTTAAAATAACATGGGATAATCTTCATTGTAAACATTTTTATACAGATTAATCCATTAAAGTTACACAAGTTAATGAGTCAAGAGCAGTGATCGTTTGTCTTTTTGTAGTTTGAATAATAAATAACTGCTGTCCCTTTAAGACCCGACACACGCATGGATCTCAAACACTCCTGTACATTCTTCCTGAACTGGTTACGACTGTGTTTACGTTAATACTCACCAAGATGGGCAGTGAGACATTTTTTGAGTGTATTTGACCATTAATAAGCTAAGAAAAAGGAGCTAATTTTTGCACTTGTATGTCAGAGGATAGCATTATCACGGTAGGCCTATGTTTGTGCGCTTGGATGCGAGCGCGAAATCTGCGGGAATGAGTAGAATTAACGTTCAGTGCAATCCCGCGCGAGATTCAGACCGGTCACACCAACACTAACACGCAGTCATGAGGAAAAATGCAGCAGAACACGCGTTCGCCGTGTTCAGAGGGTTAAATGGACTGAATGAGAGGAGGCGGGTGCGTGTCAACTCACTGTCGGTCTGAGAGGAGAGGAGAGCGCGGCTGGTATCGATACTGTAGAAAAGGAGTATTGTATCGTTTCAAATATTTCAGTATCGATACATATCGAAATATCAATATTTTTGACAACACTAATATAGTTATTAATATAACCAAATTTGTTTGTTATATAATATACAATATTATATATTAATTCTAAAGAATTAGAATAAAAATAAATTAAAAATAAGTTTAAATGTTAATTCAATTAAAATATATTTATTTATTTTATTGTCATCTCACACATGGATCTGCATTCAATTAATTAGCATCAAGCAAACAATATCATTTTTTAAAGATTACTTATTGAACGAAAAGATGATTGCACAACCACCAAATAGGTGGCGATGTGCACTAAGTAGGTTATGTAAATCACCATTAAACAAAAGAAGAAGAGGAAGTAGAATGGCGCTTTTTCTTAGCATCTGTTTCCAATCATCGATTCGTCGCTCTGTTGAGAATGTCTTGTGTGTTAACCGGGAACATACTCTGAGTTGGCTGAACTTACTCCCGGATGTGTTTTTGGAACAGCATACCTTGAGTAAGCAGGTTTGGGTTAATCAACCGAGAGTTCAGGGTATATGTGACGGTAAGTTAACCTTGCTTTCTGGAATACTCTCCTGTAGATTAGAGGAACACTTGTTGGCTCATTAGCCATTTTTTTCTCTTCTTTTGAATAATTTATTTGATAGATTATCAAATCACTATTATAACATTAATATATCTGTTTTTTTGTTACTGAATTTGTACTGAGGTGTTACATATACAGGGTTATTGTAGGGAACATCACAAAGTCTAATGAAAAACAAAAACTTCTGACTAAACTTCACAATAAATCTTTATTTAAATATGTGCTTTGTTTGTTATGATGGGAGGATTTGTAGATAATGAGAAGATTCGTGTAAAATGTAAACTTACACTAAAATTCATTCAGCATTTTGAGACTGAACTTGTTTTGATCGATATGGATTCTCATTCCTGGGGCCTGTACCATGATGGTAGTTTAACAAACTCAGGGTTACAGGATTAGTTTTGAGTTGACAAAACCAAACCAATCTATTCAGGCTTTGTTGGTCCCATGATGCTGATCATCAGCTTTCTCTGTCAACTCAGGCTTTGATCCTGAGTTTAGGAGTTTAGCTGTGACATCAGCAGTGAACAGCCAATCACATGCTGTGGATCAGTGAAACTGAGATGCATTTCTCTCTTCTGTAGAATATTACATGATTGAAAAATATTAAGAATTTAAACAAATAGACAGGAAGAAAAGAGCTGTCTATGAAAGAGGATAACTTATATATTATATGTCAATGCAAGTAAAAGTTATGAAGTTAGTTTAGTTGATATATAGAGAGAATTGAACATTTAAGATCACATGTAGTAATTTTTATAGCTTTATTTATTGATTTTAAAGCTTATTTGTATGACCTTTATATAGGCTATTAATATTAATTTTAACTAAGTGCCTATTAATGATTGATTAACTAAAATTACATAAATGATATCTAAATCATTCAAAAGTATTATTATTATAAATAAGCATTGTTAAAAGCCAGACGCGTTAGTCTTTAAAAACCATTTGCTATAGTGACCTTTAATTTGGATAGAAACAGAGGAAGTGACTTTATTGCATCAGAGGCGTGTCACTTTGCTCACAGCTGATTGGTCCAATTTCAGTTTGAGATGTCTTATCCAGAACATAACCGGCCCTGGAGCAGGTTAGCAGTGGAGTGTAAGTTACTATGGAGATGAACACTGCTAAAAGCCAAACCACTTTAATGGTACCTAAAACCCAGGATTAGCACAAACTAAGCTTAAACATATCTGGCTAGCCAGCTAAACCGGCTTCATGGTATAGGCCCCTGGTAAATTAAACACGACTGGTCATTATTTTCAACTACAACACTCAACGCTGTAAAATCATGCACTCACATGACCCACATAAAATAACCAGATCACTCAAGATCACGTTGTCTCTTCTTTATTTCTCCCCAGAATAAAATGCTACTGTAAAGCCTAGTCGAAGTCAATGCACATATTGTGTTAATATTTACCAGAAATTGTTGCAAATATAGTGAAACTGCTGTCTGTCCTGGTTAATCCTATTCAAACAGATTGACAGCGCGAGATCAAAGCATTTCCTAACTCTCGTTTTCTATGGCTCTGGTCCCATTTAGCCTCTTGTTAGCAACCGCCTTTTTCAAGACGTGTAACAGCTTCAATCACGATTGTGGTAATACTGATGTGATTTATGTCGTAGAATAAAATGGGAAAGTGTCTTGAGCTTGTGTTCACCACAAACCCGGGCCGTTCAAGGTTCGGACTTGCGTCCTTGGTGGTTCGGATTCGCCCTAGTTCAACTCCCAAAGATGCAAGTCCGGTGATTCTGCAAATGGAACAGCAACATTCTTGATAATGCAGTGATAAAAATTGTATAAAATACCACTCTGCCTCTTTTCGTTTTCATTTAAAAAATCGTACACGTATTAAAAGCCTCACAAATGTGGGTCAGACAATGCATACATTACTC
Organism: Gobio occitaniae; assembly: GCA_033150135.1. Lineage (NCBI taxonomy): Eukaryota > Metazoa > Chordata > Actinopteri > Cypriniformes > Gobionidae > Gobio > Gobio occitaniae. Next base: position 32,435 of record JARQWZ010002468.1, on the reverse strand, counting down.
ATCTTCACTGCATGCATTTAAAAAAAATAAAAATATATATAAAATAAAAACTGTAAGATTCAGGAAATCATAAAGAACAAGAGGAACTCGAGATTGCGGGTACTGATGTTTTTATTCCACATGGGACTTCCATCATATACAAATTACCACTTGTCTGGCTATCACCAGACCAAGCTCAATTTAAGATTGAACATTGGTCTGGAGAGTCTGCTCTGTATTTTCTACTGCACAAGAGGTGTGATAAACGAGCAAAATTCAAATTACTCTGTACGCAATTGGATAGTCTTTCAACCAATCAGACCACAAGAGGCGGGATCAACAGCCCAACACTTCTCTAGCCGTCATCGTGTTTAACTGGCCAATAGCGCGCCAGATGGATAAGCCAGTCTGTGATTGGTTCCCGCAAAAGTGTAACAGAAGCAGTAGAAATGAATGTACATGTTTCCAGACTGAGCTGCAGGGCGAAATCAAATCAGGCTGGGTTTACCCCATAGATATCCATAATAAAGGCTAGATGTCTCGTCTGCGCTACTGGCCAATGGAGGTCGACGTTCTCACCTGGCGGCCATCTTGTCACAGTCAGCTCGCTCACTCGTACATTGTGTTTTAATGGTGCATGTACTTTTTAAATAACCATAACTTGCTCAATTTTCTACTGATTTTCAAACTGTTTGGTTTGTTATAAACTTCAGAGATGTAGTTATGACACTGCATACTTATAAATAATTATAACCATGGACTTCCATATGAAAATAACATTGAACAGAACAGATAGGTGCAATGAATATACACACGCACAAGGTATTTATTTATGTTAAATCAATATATAGGCTACTAAAACTCAGTGTACAGAATGGCAACATGAGATTATATATACACACTTTTATAATATGAATATTACTATTACTATTATAATAAAATCATTTAAATTATTACATGTTTATTTTAACTTCTTTAGGGTTGGCCATTTACTAGGCTTTTCTCCTCGACATTGCACTGTGCCTACTTCAGAGATCACTGTTCCCACCTATTTTTGCCTACCATCAATTGCCTGACCTCTTTAGAAACCTGAGACGAAACAATCAGAAGTACTGGCACAGAGTTATAGAGGCTAGAATATTGTTTTTTCGTATAACAGGCATCTCTGAACTGACCACATTTCAGCCCTCTAGGTCACTTGATATGACTTTAGAAACACAACTGAGCCCAAGCACCTGGTCTTTTGAAGCTGTGTGCAAAAGCAGATCAATATAGAATGAAATTTGAGTACTTTAGACCATTTATTTGCCAAGGTATGCTCATGTGTTTTGTAAAATGCCCTATGGAAACTCCCCATAGGACTTTTGGTTACCCAAAATGCATACTGACAATAAAAGGCAACCTCTTGGTGTAGAAGCATAATCCTGGTCTCAAATGAAGGGTAACACTCTGAAGTTTCTTGTAGACTATTTGGATTGTATGTCAGGGGTTCTGATATAGAATGACTACACAAAATTTGGAATAATTACACAAAAGTCTCTATTTTTAAACTATTATAAAAGTGACATTTATTTGCAATAAAAAATAGGTACAAGATTATAGGCCTTTCGCGATAGTCAATGAATCAATTAATCGCACGATAAAAAAAAATGAGCTCGATAATTTTTCCGGCCGCAATAATTTCCAGCGTCCGTTTTTATATCCATTTTTGCCGAGCGTTACATTATATGATCACGCTCTTATACATGTAAATGCTTCTAAGCGCGACAAGACACAAGAGAATGCGCTGTATGTCAGTGTCCTGTCTGTGTGTCTGTGTCTCATGTCAGCTAATCAAGGGACACACACACACACTCGACGCACAGACAGACTCGCGTCAGTCTCCTGCTCACATCGAGTTCTCTTTTGCTCATGAACAAACAATAACAACAATTTTTTTTTTGAGTATTCTCATATTAGGAGTCTTAAATTAGTTAAATAACGTCTTAAATGAACTTAAAGAGTTGTGAGGAAATGAGATGCGCGGGACAGCGTGTCAGATCAGCGTCATGTTCGTCAGCGGCCGATCTTAAAGTGACAGTAGCACTGATGATGCCTGTCATTAATGTTCATCAAAGAACAACGGGAACAGAGAAAATTTATGCTTTAATGATGATTCATCTATATTTCACTTATTATTTATGCAGTTAAGAAAGGTGTTTGATAACTATTACATTTCTGTATATTCTGTATAACAGGGAAGGCACAGGTAAAAATAACATTTATTATAATGGGGTTATGTAAAGATTGTTTTAAGTTCACTTAAATTAAAATTAGTTTTTTTTAAAGCCTAATAAATGTTGAGATTGGTAGATTTCAGTTATACTGTAATGTAACGTCATTAATGTTTCATAGAGACATCAGTGATACTGGCCTTCATTCATAAAAACAACATATTGACAATACAACACATATTTAAAATATGCTGTCAAAAAATTGTTTCTACATTAATTTGGAGAGTTACAGAAAAAAATTTGATTAATTAGTTAATTTTTTTTAATCAATTCCCAGCACTACCTAAAACACAATCATCCGTTGCAGTTTTCCAGCTGTTTATTCAAGAGCATTTTTTTGTTAACAGACTGAGAGTCCATTGCTTTTTTTGTTTTGTTTGTTTTGTTTATTTATTGTGGATATTTAAAATGCTTTCCATTTTCAGTGTTAAATAGTCTTTAGAAATAAAAGTTTATTGATCTTTGAAAAGGTGTACCTGCATTATTATGCCATAATCATTATTTTAGATGAAAATGGTCTCAGAACGACAATATTATCGTTTATCGCAATAATTTCTTGGCCAATTTATCGTCCAGCAAAATTTGTTATCGTGACAGGCCTAGACGAGATTCCCCTTAACAAATATACATAAAGAAATGCTGCATGTTGAAATCCCCACCCTGTAGAGAGAACTACACTACTGTGGAGGACAGAGATAAAAAATGACCCAAACAACATAGCTTGGGCTAATGCCCTTTGAAAAGCATGGTTTTATTGAGCTTCTGTCGCATGTTGTTGCTCTGTAAGCTAAGGTTTGTCATTTTAGCGATGTGGTGCAGCCTTAGTTTAAAAAACAGGGACACAACTAATGTTAACAGGGTGTGGTGGTGGCTGTCTATGCCATACTGCGTTTCCCTGATGTGCATGGGGAAATTAAGGGAACATTTCTTTTTTTGGACTATCGTGAGATTGTTTCCCCCCCCGAATTTGACTTGGCACTATCGGTTATAGGCAGTACATGAGAAGTTGTCCACAAGACCATCGAAGCAGACGGGAAGGTAGCTGTGGTCACTACTATGGCAGGAATTTAGACAAAAGATTAGTTGTCATAAAATCGTTATTGGTGTCAGTAAAACCTATATAATTGAACAGCTCGATTGTGGTCTCAGCCTTGATAACGTGCGCAAGTAGCCGTGATGCACAACTATGCTGCACGATTAAGTCGTTTTTCCGAAAAGAAAAGCTGCAGTTTCAACATGTTCAAGCATCCAGAATTATATCCACGTTAATAAAGTTTGTAAGAAACCAAACCATTTGTAAATCCGTCAAGATTTCAGCGAGATTAGAGTATTTGTGTTTGGGCAGATCACTCGCCTTACATCAGGCACCACAGAGCCCACCAGAAAGCTTGCCTGTGACAAGATGGCCGCCGGTGATGACGTTAGAGACTCCGCCGTAAGACATCTAGCCTTTATGATGTATATCTATGGTTTACCCAGTCTAAATTACCACACCTTCCTTAGTAAATGCACTTAACTTTAAACTATCCATTACTGCCACCTAGTGGACTATACAACATTCCACATTACACAACCTGCCTCTTTTCGTTTACATTTTAAAAATACTAAACATATTAATATGTGGATCTGGCAAAATGAGCATCTACTCTGATTATCTTCACTGTAATAAAATTAAATATGACTCAACACAACCCAGTCTCTGTTTGCTTAATTCAGTTTTAATAATCCGCAATTATAAAAGTATGAGTAAAAGGTATACATAAATAAATAAAGAAAACAATTAAGTCAGTGCTATTAGCCTAAATATATAAAGTTATGAAACTTCTCTTTGGCCTCAGTCAAAAAGATTTGCCAGGGAACAAATTATGGTAAATGGTAAATGGTAAATGGTAAATGGACTGCATTTATATAGCGCTTTTAACAGACCTACGGCCATCCAAAGCGCTTTACATTTTGCCTCACATTCACCCATTCACACACTCATTCACACACCGACGGCGGTGTCAGCCATGCAAGGCGCCATCCAGCTCGTCGGGAGCAGCTGGGGTTAGGTGTCTTGCTCATGGACACCTCGGCACTTGGTCAGGTGGAACCGGGGATCGAACCACCAACCTTCCGGTTTGTAGACAACCTACATGAACCACTGAGCCACTGCCGCCCCTAAATTATATTAATTAATCTAAATTATAGATTAATGAGAGCAAAGATTGGCCGTTAGATCTACACAAGACAAATTCTATCTCATGCTTAACCACTACAGGACATCAGAGCCAGCGGCAGACGTCAGAAGGACTGGCCGAGGAAAGGCTGCTCTCGCTGGGGTTAATGAGCGCTGAGCGCCCTGTGATCGCCTGGATCTCACAACTCCAAAAACGGCAGATCACATTTTCAAATAGGCGCTCTCTTTATAAATAAACCACAGATTTGAGCTTTAAACAACTACATTCAAACCGGAAAAAGTCTTAAAACATTTGTTTTGTGACACATTAACGGTATTATTTATTACATTATGCCGGTTTTCTCATCTGCTATTGATGCTTACTGATTGGTGATTGGTGTGAGATGCATTCTGGGATACCTGTCTGTTGTCCTCGATAAAAGGGGCGGATCAAGAACACATTTAACCAAAACCCCATTAAAAAAAAACATTGACTGCAGGACAATGGATCTGGAAGTGCTAACTTGCTTCCACGTTTTGACCTACAAAGCCCATTTTGTGCCAGTTATTCTCAGCTCCCTTTGACCCTCAAATTAAATCTCTGCGTTAAAGCGGACATAAGGGCTTCATACGGACTACTGCTCTGAAGAAATCCCAGTTTTGGGCAGTTTTTACTGTGATTAATATGCTCTTGCGATGCCAAATTCTGTGAGATTGACTGCCTAGCATCTTACCGAAACTCTCTAGCAACTAGCCTGCAAACTTTCCCAAATAGCAATGCTTTAGCAACCTATCTGACTAAAATTTTGTATCTTCTTATCTCTCTTTGTGCTTTTGTTATTTTTGTCCTATACAGAGCAACTGCCCAGTACCATCAGCCCAGATCCTCCATCTCGGGAGACTCCTGAAGCCAATTCCACAAAAGGCACAAAGATCGGAGGGGGCATTTTGGCCTTGATTTTGGCCTTGATTTTGGCATTTTTTTTCTACTGGTGTCATAAGGCAAGTATAATCAGAGGAAAATAGCGACACTTCTGTTTTTGTAGCTTTATTAACCGTAGTGTTCAGTGAAGACCATGGGTGCGTCCCAATCAGCTCCCTAGTTCAGCAGTCAGGGCACTGATCAGGGAGTCGGCCATTTTAAGGGCTGTCTCAATCACAGAATCCTTCCAGTGCACTGAAATGTTCACTCCCTAAAAAGTCCCACAATGCGCCGCAAAACCCAGGGTGCATCGATGCTCACTATGATCCCTTAACGGAAGTTCTGAAGCGCGAAACTTAACTCACGTGAGCCAACTCACTACACATACCGACCGATAACGACACGCGATATGTGTTTTAAAACTGGAAACCATTATTTTATAATATTTCAGCATAAACATACATCGTTAGACAGGTAATGAACACAATCTAGCTAATATTTATTATTTATTTATGGCTGAAATGTTGCACGTATATGTAACAAGCATTGTATTTATCATAATGTACTTTAAATAACATTACAAGTAATGTCAGAAAGATATAAGCTCTGCTGTTGTTCATAAATACCAGTAGTTGTCATGTCGCCAGATATCGAGGCATCAGTGTCCCAGTGTGTAGTGAGCCAGCGTCTTTTACTGTCCTTCCAGTGCCCCAACTCGTGTACACGATTTACTGATTCACAAGCTGGAGAGCTAGGGAACTGAATGAGACGCACCACAAGTATTCTAAAGTGCAGTTTTGTTTTTGAGGAATTTAGTAATTATTTGTAAAAGAGATATTTTGCTCAGAAAGGATTTCGTTTAAAGCCATAGTAGATCAGTAAATTAAAGCCAAGTGTCAATCATTAGGTACATTGATTCATTATTTACATTGACTGATTTTATAAAGCCCATTTTGTTTGTTTTGGTATTAAATTTGGTATTAATTGACTGATTTAAACTTTCTCATCTACCTACAGAAGAAAAGTAAGTGTGAAGCTAGTGATGACAAAGAGGATCCAAAGAACATTTCTTTCATAGAAACCAACATTAAAGGTGAGTTCACAAGATGACCCTGGGTTTTGTATCATGAACAAATATCATTAAGTTTCTTAAGGATTTGACATTTTACACACTTTATACAAATGGTACTGTAGAGGGTATGCATTGACGTCACTTTCCCGCTGGAACACGCCCCCTCAGCCGGACTGAGTGGCAGAAGAGCTGCTGCGTGAATGGATTTAATTGGGGAAACTGCGAAAACGCGAGTAAAACAAAGGATTATCAAACTAAAGTTTGGACTCCAATATAGTGTTCCTTACAACTTTCCAAATATCCAGTGATCCATGGATATTGACATTGTGTTTGTTTCCTGACATTTATATGAGCCTGATTTTGACGCCGGGGAAATACATAAAGCAAATTTGCCTGTGAACACTTTATATAAATACAATATTGGTAGGTCTAAATCCGGGTGATCACGCATATCAATGTTATATATATCCTCATATCGTCCAGGGGTCCGTTCTTCGTACCTCGCTTAATACACCCGAGATGATTTGACAGATCCCAGATCTTTTAATCATGATAACTGATGTCTGGCTAATTTTGTTCTTTAAACGAATTTGCGGATTGGAATAAAATATCTGGATTTAGTTATCTAAGATCACTGCGCGTTCCTGTGTTCACTGAAGAGGGCAGATGTATCGATACTCGAAACCACGATCAGCAATGCAGCGATTGGCTGGCGTCAAGACAGCAACGTAATGACATCATATCATTAAAAAAGCCACCTGGCAAAAAACTTGACAAATTAAAAAAAGAAAAAACACTGGAATTTCTGGACCTTTATAAGGAAACAGCCAAACGACCAAACCAACATAAAAGTTATAATAGATAAATGAAATGTTCACTGTTTTGATAAACAGTATTTGTACACACTTTACATTTTTATTTCAATGTGTTATTTCAAGATGTTTTAAGCCTTTTTTAACCTTTGCAGATTCGGCAGGCTTCAACTTTAGAAGGTTTCCAGTCTCAGTTAAAAACGTATCTTTTTAATTTAGCGGTTGTTGAGAAAAGACCATGTTTAGAGATAGTTTCTTGATACATTTATATATTCTATTTCCTTGGATCTTTATTTGTCTCGCCCTATGTATTCTATTTTATTCTTTATTTCTTTATTTGTTTTAAATTCCTTTGTATTAATTGGTTTGATATTGCTTATGTCTCTCTGATATTGTGAAGCACTTTGGGCAGTTGGAATTGCAGTAAAATGTGCTATATAAATGAATAAAGTTGAAGTTGAAGTATGTGTTTTATGTGTTTCCGCGATGTGTTCACCCTTTAAACCAATGTTGCCACTCAGTCTTTTTGCCACTCAGTGGGCGTAACCGAAGCGACTCCGGCCGATGGTGACGTCATGCGCATATCCTCTATTCTTGACTTGTCATGTGACAAGAACCATAAAACCGCAAAAATGACAACAAAAAACAAATATTAGAGAAGATGCTGTTTCATTTCAAAGATACTTTTTTTTTTTTTTTTTTTAAAGGAATATATACATTTTAAATTGAGCTAATACTGTGTTATAATTAATGTTCAAATTGATTACCAATCAATAAAGACATTACATAAGTACACAAATAGCATAGACAAGTAAATATTTGAATCAACATAAAAAAGGCTATTAAAGTGTAGGTATGGTTTGTTTTATTTCCAAATTGTTGATCCTAATAGCACTGCACAAATAATGAGGGTCAATTGACTGGCACAATTACTAATGATACAAAATTCTCCTTTTCTTACAACTACAGGTGAACAGGCTACAGGTGAACAGGCTACAGGTGAACAGGCTACAGGTGATTCCTTCGAGATGGTGGACGGGATTCCTCCTTCAGCAGATGAGGACAGTCTACATGAGGTCCTGATAGATAATGCATCAGTGGGACAAGAAAGTGGAAGGCCTGGACAGCTTGTGCAGCATAATAACTATAGTGATGATAATATTAAACATAATAATACAAATAATTATTATAATAGTAATGATGATGATGATGAGAGTAAAAGTAATAATTCAAATAATTATGGTGTTAATGATGATGGTATTTCTAGTGAATAATAATGATTATAATAAGTTTGAATAATCAAACTATTTTTATAAAAAGAATAATTTTTTATAAATAAATAAATACTAAATTTGTTCATATTTTGTCAGATGACGCAAACTCTGAATCAACATGCACTCACGCTAAATGTTCTGTATATTGTAATCATTATGTCTACAACTTGTATAAATTTGAGGCAGAAACAATGAACTCATTGAAGTAATAGAAAATCTAAATTATAATGCATTTTCTGTAAAGCTGCTTTGAAACGATATGTATTGTGAAAAGCGCTATACAAATAAATGTGAATTGAATGTGAACATCTGTGCATGTGTAAAAGTCTAACTGGAAGGCAGAAAAGAAATTCAAAAGTCATTTATAAATTATTTTTAATACTATGTATGTAACATTCTGGTTGAGGAGCGAAATAAAAAGTGGTGAGGAACGCTACACTCGAAAAAGAAACGTGCTATAGCACTAAAAGTGGTTCTTTGGCTCGTAATCTTAGGGGAACCACTTTAAGTGCTGTATAGCACCAAAACTTGGTTCTTCAGCGGTTCTTTGAATGACTGAGGTGCTATATAGCACCGCTACCATTTACAGAACCTGTTAAGATATGGTGCTCTATGGTTCCAAAAGTGGTTCCCCTATGATTACGAGCCAAGAACCACTTTTGGTGCCATATAGCACCATTTTTTTGCATTTGATAAAAATAAGGTAGGGAGAAAAACATGCTAAGACAATGACCAACAACAGACTGAAACAAAAGACTATACACAGAATTGATCATTCAAAAGGAAATTATTAAAAAACCATAGCAACAAACTGGGAACTCAGGAGATGAGGACAAGCAATAGGACAAAAATATATTAAAATAGGAGTCTTAAAATAAAAGGTAATATGTGACATAAATTCATAGGGGGACTTTTTGTATTAAAAGGGACAGTTCACCCAATTGGTAAACATTGGTGCCCATTGACTTGCATTAAATGGACAGAAAAAAGATAGTTTAAGAAATTACATCAAATTACCTTTTTTTTAGACAAATATCCCTTTTTCATGGCAATTTGGAGAGTTTTGTTCTTTTAAGCTGTAAGGCCCGCCCAATCGTCCCAATGAAGGCTAACGATCTGCGGGTGAAGGTCTCTTGCGCATTCTGTCTTTTCAGTGGGGCAAAGTAATTTAATTCCAATTTACATTTATCTGACTCCATTTTATCAATCTCGAATTTAGGTTAGAATGCCAATTGGTTATTTGGTCATTTTATATTTAACAGTTTAACTACACATTTAATTATTCTGTTTAACTCTTTGCTGAAATTATACCCATTCATAATCTACTAGAGATAGTTAATAATTCCAGAGTAAGTCAGAATAAATCAGTGTAACAATGTATTATTTGTCAGGTAAATGTATCATGCCAATTATATAATCAATTCAAAGATAATCCATACATACATCAAATGTATACGTGACTTCAAGGAAAGAGGATACATAATGCATAGCATTACGGGCTGATCTGGTTACAGAATCGTGCCCTGAACCTCCTGCAACATCTCCTTAAATACCAGACCAAGACAGAAAATTCTTTCAAATGTAAACATGAGTTTACAATGGGAATTAGCATTAATCAAGTCCTGTAGACCTGTATTGACGACAGGAGGTAAAGACCAGTTGGCCGAAGACACACCCACCATAACAGGAAAAAATATCTCTAAACTCTTAAAACCTGTGTTACCTTTTATTTTACTTCTGTGAGAATGAGACCTTTCGCATTTCGAATGATACCAAACATGTATAATACTGTATAGTACTTGTTCACATCAAACCATATAGATTTTGGGTGCATTTCACCATATGGAAACGAGAGATGGTGAGGGGAATGAAAGGTAACTTAAAGCAGTCCTTAGGTGAGTGAGTTCAGATGCTAATTTCCTTTGTTTTCTCAGAGAGTCACCTTCCAGTTTTCACAGTCTTACAAAGCTCTTTCTTCCTGCACACCAACTTCAACGTCAACGCAATAACATGCTTGCCAACATATCTTGCAACATTTTGCCACCATTATCACTGGAAGACAAGGTCAAGTATCATCATCAGGCAGAAGCAGCAGCTCTTCTCTGAGCTGAGCAGAACCAAACATGCTCAAATAGAAATACAACCGTGGCAATTCCCACCAGACCAGACAGAACCAGTCGGATCAGTGCCTCAGTGAAACCACAATGATTCAGACAATCTGAAAGAGAAGAGACTTCTTCAGAAACATCTTCTGTCTCATTAAAGGTTCTTGTTTGTGGAAAAACAGACACTGCACAGAGGTCACTGTGGCAGGAAGAGAGTTTTGTGGTAAATGAGTTTTCTTACCTTCATGTTGTGAGCAGATCTCTTTCCTGTGGAGACGAACACTCTTATTGCTCGCTGGATTTGCAGCCGTGCAGCTGTAGATCTCTGGATCATTATAATGAAGCTCTAATGGTAAACTGAGGTTGATGCTGAGATCAGGATTGCTGGTCTGGTTCACCATTTCACCCCCTTTATACCATGAGATGGACACGTCTCGATCATTTCTCACAGAGCAGAGCACAGAGCATATCTTCTGTGGCCGCATTGATGTATCTAGTGGACAGATTCAGAGGTCAGGAATATGAAAGCACAGTTTTCTCTCCATTGCTACTTTGACACATTACTCATCCCTAGATAAAGGAATGATAAGGGGAGTTGAAAAGTCCTGTGGTTGAAATTCATGAGGATTACCCTGTTGTGTTTTATGGTTCTCTTGTTGCTACTATGTAGTAGTTTTCTTGGTTTTCTGCCTGTGTGCCTTGTTTTTAATGTTCATGGTTTAGTCAGCTTCTCAGGGAGTGGTGCCATTTCTTGTGTTGTCTTTTGCCATTTTCTTTTAGATGTGGTGTTTGTTTTGTCTTTTAATGACTGTGCTTTCACTGTGATATTGCAATTCAAAGTGTAAAAATATTTTTGTTGTCAGTTTATTTTGCAGCCCAATGGGTTGTAACATTAGGATTTTTACAATAAAAGCAGGGCACATTTAACCAGGGTTTATTTATCAATAAACCCGTCTCCGGCGTGTTGCCTCCGATCATTCGAATATTGCACTTTAATAATTATTTAATCAACATCATCCTCAATAAACCCGTCTCCAGCATGTTGCCTCCGATCCTTTCAATATTCTGATCTATTATGACCTCTGACCTGTAAAGCTGCCAGAATAATAATCATACGCTGTTTGTTAATTGGCCAGAGGAGAACTGCCCCCCCGACTGAGCCTGGTTTCTCCAAGGTTTATTTTCCTCCATTCTGCTCCTGATGGGGTTTTGGTTTCCTTGCCACTGTTGCCTCAGGCTTGGCGTGCTCAGTTGGGGACACTAAACTTTTTAAAATTTTCAACTAAATATCCAAATAAATCTAATTATTAAACTAAATTAAACATATAAACTAAATTACTGACCTAATTACTGATCTAAAGCCCACACTGTCACTGTATGATAATTGAAATGAACTGATGACATCCCCGTTTTCTCCAAAATGGCTAGACGGCTGAATAAAATTATGCTGCATTATTTTCCTGTTTAACACTGTAAAGCTGCTTTGAAACAATCTACATTGTTAAAAGCGCTATATAAATAAAGTTGACTTGACTTGACTTAACCAGGGGGGTATTCCAGAAAGCAAGGTTAACTTACCGTCCCAAGGTATGCTGGTTCCAAAAACGTTCAGACAACTCAGAGTATGTTCCCGGTTAACACACAAGACATTCTCAACAGAGCAACGAATCTACAAGTCACCATCGAAACAGACGCTAAGAAAAAGTGCGCCATACCACTTCCTTCTTCTTTTGTTTAATGATGCATCTCTGAGAATGATGCTCCTCCCCTGCTTCTATCAGGTGAGTATACAGTGCTTTTTTTCTGAAGAGCATATTTTCACAGGTGGTTGTTTCAAAATGCGAACCACTGAGCGTGTCGCTTGCCGACTCTGTTGCTCTCACTACGAGATCGCGAGTCTTGCCTCGCTGTGTTTACAGACCGCTCCAGAAAGCTGCTCCTCCCCTCGTTCTCCACTGTTCTCTTTCTCTCAAGCACGAGATGAGGAAACAATGGAATCGCAGGGCTGACTGGGACTAAGTTAGCTAACGCTAGTCTATTTCCTCCGTGTCTCATCCTCCCTGCAGTAAAGGGAATCCCCAGTTCTCAACACAAGAGCAAGCACAGTGCTGACAGCGCTCAGCGAATGCGGCGATAGCTGCTCGGTACCTTGAGCATCAGGCCCCTGCACAGCGGCCCGCCACTCGAAATAATCCAACCCTTAGTCACACGGGCCGAGGCTTGGGAAGCCGTTCCTGGAGTGGCAGAATGTGTTTTGGGGGTAATAAAACGAGGTTACTTACTCCAGGTCACTTGCAGGCCAGCGTGCTTCAATGGTGTGTTTCTCACCTTGGTTGGGAGCAGTGTTAATTTTGACAGCATATTTTGATTTAGTTTCAGTCATAGTCTTTTGACTAAATGCCATTTAGTTTTAGTCATATTTTAGTCACCTGAATTGTTTTTAGTTTTAGTCTAGTTTTAGTCAACTAAATATCATAAGATTTTAGTCGACTAAATCAGATTTAGTCTCCTAAAATCTAACGAGTTTAGTTAAATTGTAATACATTAAGTATTTAAGCCTTACATAACCGACTGTCACTTGAACTGACATTTTGACATCATTTTGTTTTTGACATTAAAAATACACGAAAGAGCTCAATTCACTTTTTTGTTTGTTTTTTAAAAACATCTATATAGTTTTTATAACTTTGTATTTCTGTTTTAGTTAGTAGGCCATATCAGGTTAAGCTAAAGCTTCAAAATAAGTTTGTTTATTTATTTATTTTTAATTTCAGTTAACATTTATTTAATTTCAAGTAATGAAGATTCTTTTTAATGGTTTTAGTGAACTATTATAACCCTGATACTTTATTGAATATGTGTAAATTACTGGTCTTTCCTCCTGAATATGAATTAAATGGGGATGAAATTAAATACAGTTTATTGTGTAAGCAAAAACGAATATATAATGCGTGACTTTTAATTATAAACAAGCTCGAAATACACCAGGACTCTTATTTTGAAATGTATATGCCTCTGTTGCAGTTGCAGCTGCTCATTCAAGTTCAGACGAGGGAGATAAAATATGCGTTGTTACAACCGTCTAAAACATATTACTATATAAACATCGCAAAGTGAACATTGTCATTATTCATCAGCATTAGTTCAGAAACAATTGTCTGGCATAAATGTGTGTTATTCGGGGATGCGCGAGGCCTTGTTCTCCAGCGGTTAGATCAGTTCAGATCAAATGTGCGCATCTGTTACACAGGACATCTGTTCTGACTGGATCTCTTCTCTAATCGTCCCTCCCTAACATTTTCGTCTCGTTTTTATTTGTTGACGAAAATGACAGTTGATTTTCATCATAGTTTTTGTCATCCAACATTAGTTTTTATTTAGTTATCGTCTCGTTTTCGTCAGTGAAAAAAGGTCGTTGACGAAAATTATTCATCAACGAAATTAACACTGGCTGGGAGCAACAGAGCTCATGTCCTCCGCTCTGAGGTGAAGGCTTTACTGGCAAAAGGTGCTGTGGAAACGGTTCCTCCAGCTCAGCACGAGTCAGGCTTTTACAGCCGCTACTTCCTCGTCCCCAAAAAGGATGGCGGCCTCAGGCCCATCCTCGATCTCAGACATCTGAACTGTGCCATTATGAAATGGACGTTCAAGATGACTACTTTGAAACAAATCCACTCGCAAATTTACATTTACATTTACATTTATGCATTTAGCAGACGCTTTTATCCAAAGCGACTTACAACTTGGGGATACAATAAGCGATTGGTCGTGAAGAGTCGAGTGAGCGCAACAAGTGTCTGACATACTTGGTCCGTGTAGATTTCTCAGTGTAGCCCAGGTTAGAGAAGGGCGGGAAAGAGGAGGAAAAGAGGAAAGGAAAGTTTTTTTTTTTTTTTTTCTTTTTTTTTTTTTTTTAGGAGGTTAAGTGCTCACGGAAGAGATGAGTTTTTAGTTGACTTTTGAATGTTGTCAATGAATCCGCATTTCGGATGGCGGTGGGCAGATCGTTCCACCAGCTGGGAACGTTGAATGAAAATGTTCTGGAAAGGGATTTTTTGCCTCTCTGTGAAGGTACCACAAGCCTTCGTTCCTTGGCTGAACGAAGGCTTCTGGTGGGGGTGTGTCGACGTAGAATCGAGTCAAAGTAAGCAGGAGCTGAGTGCGTGGTGGCTCTGTAGGCAAGCGTCAGCGACTTAAACTTGATGCGAGCAGCGAGTGGTAGCCAGTGCAGAGAGATGAAGAGTGGTGTGACGTGGGTCCTTTGGGCTCGTTGAAGACCAGACGTGCCGCTGCATTCTGGATCAATTAGGCAAATATGCCCAGGGGATTGTTTTTTCTCTCTGGACCCGAAAGACGCATACTTTCACATCCAGATAGCCCCCCATCACAAGCAATTCTTGAGATTCGCATTCGAGGGGGTGGCATATCAGTAGACAGTCCTCCCGTTCGGACTGTCCTTAGCTCCCCACACTTTTACGAAGTGCATGGGCGCGGCTCTCTCCCCTCTGAGACAGATGGGAATCCGCATTCTGAATTCCAGACGATTGGCTGGTTTTAGCTCAGTCAGAGACAGAGCTAGAAGAACACAGATCCTTACTCCTCAGCCATCTGGAGTGCCTGGGGCTCAGGGTCAATTTTGCAAAGAGCTCACTGTCTCCCAGCCAACGAATCTCATCCCTGGGAGCAGTTTTCGACTCTACCCAAATGAGGGCAACAGTTGCACCAGTATACAAGAGTATACAACAGCTTGCGGCTTCCTTCAGAATTGGAGCCTCCCACCAACTCAGAACATTTCAGAAGAACCTGGGCCTTATGGCCTCTGCCTCGCTAGTACTTCAGCTGGGTCTAATGCGTATGCGCCCCCTTCAATACTTGCTAAAAACCTCTGGTTCCAGCTCCATGCTGTGGCCCATGTGGAGGCTCCCGCAAAGGGTCCCCTTCGGCGACGAGCAGGCGGAGGATCTGCTATTTCTTATACGTCTGGTCAGATATGGAGCTTTGTAGTGCATCATTTTGAATCTTAAGTCTATATGTTGAATAACTATTTATATAGTCTGCAAAATTAATAAACAGAGAAGGTGAGGGACTCACCTTGAGTTTGGTTTACACTAAGTGACCTGATGGTAGGTACAGAAAGAGCCCCTTTAAAAAAAAAAGACACAAAGGCATTTTCTTTAAATTGGAATTTGTAGAGAAACGATTGGATTTTCACTGTTTTATACAAGTCTACACTGTTGCTTTAAACGTATTAATCATTGTGTTCATTACTGTAACTGTAATTGTATTTCTTACAATTGCTGTATTCTCATATTTGTGATGCAATACCTTATGGACATTTAACAGGCTACAAACATAAATACAGAAAATTACACATTTCCGAGAGATAAAGTTGTAATTGTGGGACATCAAGAGGAAATTCTGAGATTATAAATTGCAATTGCAAAATCTACAGATTAAAGTCAGCATTACAATTACTTTTCCCTCCTTTTTTCTCTGTAAAAACATTTTGGGGTGGGATGAGGGAGTTTCTAAAAAGACGGGTACCCCGGGACCATAATGTGTCCTTAGCGGATTGTGTCAAACAAACATTCCCTCATTAACTGACACTCTTTTCCTGACTATTTTTGATCTTTTTTTATTTTTGTACCTTCTGCAGCTAAAACTTAAACACCATAAACATCCACCTTGAACCTTCTCTGGTAGATGGATTGAGTGTGGAGAGAAACTTCATACAGTCCAGAGTCACTGGCGCTGATGTTCCAGATGGTCAGGGCTCCAGTCTTTGGGTCCATTTTCACTCTGCCGGTCAGTCTCTCATAAAAGGGTTCAAAACCCTGATACATCTGTGCGATACGGACAGTTAGATCCCCTCTTTCTAACAGCCATGTTGCTTCACTGAGACTCTCAAGCTCCGTGTTTCTTGTTTGCAGAGTGAGAACTTCTCCCTCCATCACAATCTTTAACTCATCCCACTCGCCAGTCACTAAATCAGAAAGAATTTTAAAACCGGTTAGACACGTTTAGTGCTATAATATACAGGCCAACAAACCTCAACTATCCACAGAAACATGTGGAACGCCTGTTACTTCCTAGCATTAACACTATTTAGATAATATCCATTAACTCTAAATGGACTGTAACTAAATATACTGAAAATCTAAAATGGAAACAACAAAAAATTACATTCTAACAAAAACATAAACCAACAGGATAAAAAACTAAAATAGAAACTATAATAATGCTTCTGTAAAGTTACTGTATATGCTGTTAAATCATACTATAAAAAAAGTACAAAGGAAACAAAAAAACTGTGGCAGGAAATGGTCATATCACCATCCCCTACATATAAATCTAAAAAGGACAAAGCAAGTTTACATTTCTCATCCTCATTAAGTTTCATGTTTCTCCAGACTAACCCATGACACTCTCTGTGGTTTCAGAACATGTTTTTCAGTACAACCACTGAAACAATGCAAAATAATCGTGAAAAGAACATAATATTTAAAAGATTTATCCTACCCTCCATCCTGATGAAAAACACCATCAATAGCCAGACGCTGCTGGACATTATGAACAATTATCAGGTATCGCTGTGTTGTAACTCGATGATGAACCTCGACCTGATCTGATGAACTTTCAGCGAAGACTTAAAGTCTCTATGACTTTCATCAGGAAGTGACACGTTGACCACAGAATCAGACGTTACATGTTAGATGGCAGCTAAAAACCTTTCAACAACGAACATTTAATCACAGCTTTTCACTAAAACAGACCATAAATCTAGAAGAATTTAGACAGATAATTTCTCTCTTAGTTCCACTAGTCACATGACTTTACACCTTCACTGCATGCTTTTCAATATCAAGGCTGTTGCCACATAAAGAGTCTGATTGGCCTCCAGTTCTCATTCCAGATGTTTATTCTGTGATTAAGAGAACATGCAGGAGTTCATGCCACTGATCACCACCAAGACAAAATACACTATGGCCAGGTGCAGGGGTGGACTGGGACAAAAAAGTGGCCCTGGACTTTCTGGCACAAAGCGGCCCATCACACCCGCTCTGCAAACACACCTCACCATAAACCCACCAGCTCATTATACACAAAGCAATTTTAAACCGAAGCTATTTATGCAAAAATATGAATTATTATATAAATTGTTTTATTGAAATGCTTATCATACTGAATGACTGGCATACTTCTTTAGGTTATAATTTGTCTTTCCTGGTGCACATGGCAAATAGTATTTTTTTTTATACAAATTTTTGATTCTCTTTTCCATACACTTAAGTTTAATATCACTAAATTCAAGACCTACCATAAAACCAGACCATATACAATGCTATGGTCTCTAGAAGACTTAGAATGTGCCAGAATGTGGACTGTTTTAGGGTGCCTTTCTAGTGGTTATAGTATCTAGATATCTGTAATTTTATGGAATAGAGCTCAAATTGTGGAAAGGAGTTTAAAAATTATATGAAAAATACAGCATATTAAAATGATTTGTGAAGGATCACTGAAGTGTGGAATAATGATGCTGAAAAGTCAGCTTTTACAGGAATAAATTACATTTTACAATACATTCTCATAGAAACCAACTAGGCCTATTGGAAATTGTATTAATATATCTTAATATTTGTGGTTTTACTGTATTTTTGATCAAATAAATTCAGCCTCCTTTCAAAAACATTTTTAAACGTTTTTTTAATGTTTATTTTTTAAAACATTTTAATTATTTCAAACTTTTGATTACCAGTGTGTAAAATAATGCACGTGAACTGACTAGTAAATTATACTATATTTATTTTAATATTTGACACTTTTCTACACGGCACATAGGCTACTTGAATATGAAAGTTGCCAGTTTTACCATGTAGACTAAGCCTATGAATCATTTGAAAATTATTGTGAAATTACTGAAAAAAGCTTGGAAACAGAAAGACAAACATTCCCTCTGATATGCTGAAAACTGCGACACCTACGTTATGTTTCTTTGTGCATTGTGTGACGAATAACGTAAAAGGCATTACAATCTGATTAATTCTAAAAGGTCAGCAGCAGTAGTTTACATCCCTGGAAATTAAAGTCCATCGTTTAATATTTTTTAAATCGTTAACAGTCTGGAAATATTGCTGTAGAATCGTCATATTCAGCTGTTTATCTTACCTCAAATCCCGCCTCCTTCAATTTGATTGGATATCGCAAACATTTTGACATTGACGAGCGCTTTTGCACCACTGAGACTGATCAGGCTAAATAGATTAGAGTTATGCCTCAGGTGGGCTGCATGGGCCATTGGTCTCATATCTATGATTGGTCTGGGCTGACGGAAGGATATAGGCTACGTAATTTTACTATATTTAGTCTTCATATATATTTACGTAGCAACGGGCCGGCCCACATTGTCCAGCGGCCCACCGGGAAAACGCCCGGTGTGCCAGATGGCCAGTCCGCCCCTGGCCAGGTGCTTCTCGCCATTTGGGACAGGTCCTTTCTCTTTGTTTTGTTTTTTTGTTGTTTTTAAATGCTTTATTTGAACATTCAGTTTGCACTATGGTTCAACAAATTTAGAACATAACAATAATTACGAAAAACATCAATTAAGAGAGAGAAAAAAAGAAAAAAAAAACATGAATAAGCAATACCATAGCTCAAAATAAAACTAATTGGCAGAAAAGAAGAAAAAAGAGAGAGAGAGAAAAAAGAGGGCATTACACAGATGAATAACAATTACAGATGGACAGGGCCTTTCTCGAACTTTCTTCTCAACCATACCTGTACACATCTAGCCACACCTACTTGAGTCAGTGATTGGCTACACGAATGTACATACACGAGCTTTCGGGGCGCCTTTTCTCATTTTCTCACTTTACACTGGCGACGATAAAACAACGCAAAGCTCGCTTAAAGGTCCCATGGCATGGCATTTTTCTATTATTTTATAATGTTTCCTGAGGTGTACTTATATTGTTAGTATGATTTTTACATCATAAAATGTCATAAAATGAAATAAAAGGCATTTTTTCAATACTGATGTTTGCCCTGTGGCTGACTGCCCTGTTTCAAGAGGCGTGTCTGCTGTGAGACTTCAGTAAAAACGCCCACTGTTGTGATTGGCTGACATCTTTGCATTTGAAAAGAGCGGAGGGGGCGTGGTTTAACGAGGTCTACAACGCACGAGCTGCTGCCAGAGAGACGGATGGACCTGAGTTCACTTCACATCAGTTCTCAGCATGCTCAGTTCAGTGAACTGTTGTTACTAGAATATACTTCAGGTTAATAGTCTATTTCTAGTCGGAGGGGCTGTCACTCATGTCAGAAAGTTAGTAACTTTAGTAAATTATGGATCATCAGCGCTGACTCGAGACGCGAACCCTTTAGAACGATTCAGTCCGATTTGGTGAACTGGTTCGGTTCACTAAAAAGAACCGATTCAAAAGAATGATTCGTTCGCGAACCGGACATCACGGAGACGGAGCGATTGCTAACAAAGTTATTTATAGTAACTACTGAGTTATGAGAGCGCTGTCTGTCAGCGCGAGTTTATTGTGTTTGTATCTGAGAGTTCTGAATAAACACGAGTCCCAGTCACGCCGAGTCCGTCTTCATCATTATTACCAACTTTGTAACGCATGCAATGTACCATTACAGCGAGATGAACGAGTTACGAGTAAGTGTTGATAATAGCATTATTTTTAGATATGTTCCAATCATATGAAAAGCGTCAGTGACGCGCATTGAGTACACAGCGCAAACAAAGACACAACAGCAGTAATCGAATGCAATCCAGTTTATTGTGGGGCTAGCTGGCTAGCCTAGCCGGATACCCTCACGCTTACTGCTTAATCTCGCGCCGCGTTTGGTGCCTCCGCTGTGGGCCAGATGCAGTACTGGGGGTCGGGGATGTTGAAGGCCGAGCGGTCAGTGCAGCCCGAGCTTCAGCGTGTGTGAGGTTTATCTCTAAAGAGATGTGAGTCTGCTGATGTTGAGCAGAAACTCATGAGTGTATGCACATTGTAGAACAGAGACGCGACTAAGACGTACAAAAACACTGACTCACAAGATAGAAAACACGAAAACACCGTTCTGTCGGGAGAGAGAGAATCCGCAGGGTGTACTCGAATAATAAATAATTAGCTACACATAAGAAATCACTGATCACAGATCAGAAGGAACTGAAAAAAGACTTCTGTTTTCATTTGTACATCCAAACACTGAGAAACTGCCAGCATTCAAAATGGGTACCATCAGCGTTTTATGTGTAAAACAATAAGGGGTACCATCAGCGTTTTATGTGTAAAATCATAAGGGTACCATCAGCGTTTTATGTGTAAAACCATAAGGGTACCATCAGCGTTTTATGTGTAAAACCTATAATGGGTACCATCAGCGTTTTATGTGTAAAATCATAAGGGGTACCATCAGCGTTTTATGTGTAAAACCAATAATGGGTACCATCATCATTTTATGTGTAAAATCATAAGGGGTACCATCAGCGTTTTTTGTGTAAAACCATAAGGGGTACCATCAGCGTTTTATGTGTAGAACCATATTGGGTACCATCAGCGTTTTATGTGTAGAACCATAAGGGGTACCATCAGTGTTTTATGTGTAGAACCATAAGGGGTACCATCAACATTTTTTGTGTAAAACCATAAAGGGTACCATCAGCGTTTTATGTGTAAAATAATAAGGGGTACCATCAGTGTCTTATGTGTAAAACCAGTAACGGGTACGATCAGCGTTTTATGTGTAAAATAATAAGGGGTACCATCAGCGTTTTATGTGTAAAATCATGAGGGGTACCATCAGCGTTTTATGTGTAGAACCAAAAGGGGTACCATCAGCGTTTTTTGTGTAAAACCATAAGGGGTACCATCAGCGTTTTATGTGTAGAACCATAAGGGGTACCATCAGCGTTTTATGTGTAGAACCAATAATGGGTACCATCAGCGTTTTATGTGTAAAACCATAAGGGGTACCATCAGCGTTTTATGTGTAAAATCATAAGGGGTACCATCAGCGTTTTATGTGTAGAACCATAAGGGGTACCGTCAGCGTTTTATGTGTAGAACCAATAATGGGTACCATCAGCGTTTTATGTGTAAAATCATAAGGGGTATCATCAGCGTTTTATGTGTAAAATCATAAGGGATATCATCAGCGTTTTATGTGTAAAATCATAAGGGGTATCATCAGCGTTTTATGTGTAAAATCATAAGGGGTATCATCAGCGTTTTATGTGTAAAATCATAAGGGGTATCATCAGCGTTTTATGTGTAAAATCATAAGGGATATCATCAGCGTTTTATGTGTAAAATCATAAGGGGTATCATCAGCGTTTTATGTGTAAAATCATAAGGGGTACCATCAGCGTTTTATGTGTAAAATCATAAGGGGTATCATCAGCGTTTTATGTGTAAAATCATAAGGGATATCATCAGCGTTTTATGTGTAGAACCATAAGGGGTACCATCAGCGTTTTTTGTGTAAAACCATAAGGGGTACCATCAGCGTTTTATGTGTAAAATCATAAGGGGTACCATCAGCGTTTTATGTGTAGAACCATATTGGGTACCATCAGCGTTTTATGTGTAGAATTATAGGGGTACAATCAGCGTTTTTTGTGTAAAACCATAAAGGGTACCATCAGCGTTTTATGTGTAGAACCATAAGGGGTACCATCAGCGTTTTATGTGTAGAACCATATTGGTTACCATCAGCGTTTTATGTGTAGAACCAAAAGGGGTACCATCAGCGTTTTATGTGTAGAACCATATTGGGTACCATCAGCGTTTTATGTGTAGAACCCTAAGGGGTACCATCAGCGTTTTATGTGTAGAACTATAAGGGTACAATCAGCGTTTTCTGTGTAAAACCATAAAAGGTACCATCAGCGTTTTATGTGTAGAACCATAAGGGGTACCATCAGCGTTTTATGTGTAGAACCATATTGGTTACCATCAGCGTTTTATGTGTAGAACCAAAAGGGGTACCATCAGCGTTTTATGTGTAGAACCATATTGGGTACCATCAGCGTTTTATGTGTAGAACCCTAAGGGGTACCATCAGCGTTTTATGTGTAGAACTATAGGGGTACAATCAGCGTTTTTTGTGTAAAACCATAAAGGGTACCATCAGCGTTTTATGTGTAGAACCATAAGGGGTACCATCAGCGTTTTATGTGTAGAACCATAAGGGGTACCGTCAGCGTTTTATGTGTAGAACCATATTGGTTACCATCAGCGTTTTATGTGTAGAACCAAAAGGGGTACCATCAGCGTTTTATGTGTAGAACCATATTGGGTACCATCAGCGTTTTATGTGTAGAACCCTAAGGGGTACCATCAGCGTTTTATGTGTAGAACTATAGGGGTACAATCAGCGTTTTTTGTGTAAAACCATAAAGGGTACCATCAGCGTTTTATGTGTAGAACCATAAGGGGTACCATCAGCGTTTTATGTGTAGAACCATATTGGTTACCATCAGCGTTTTATGTGTAGAACCAAAAGGGGTACCATCAGCGTTTTATGTGTAGAACCATATTGGGTACCATCAGCGTTTTATGTGTAGAACCCTAAGGGGTACCATCAGCGTTTTATATGTAGAACTATAGGGGTACAATCAAAGTTTTTTGTGTAAAACCATAAAGGGTACCATCAGCGTTTTATGTGTAGAACCATAAGGGGTACCATCAGCGTTTTATGTGTAGAACCATATTGGGTACCATCAGCGTTTTATGTGTAGAACCCTAAGGGGTACCATCAGCATTTTTTGTGTAAAACCATAAAGGGTACCATCAGCGTTTTATGTGTAAAATAATAAGGGGTACCATCAGAGTTTTATGTGTAAAACCAATAATGGGTACCATCTGCGTTTTATGTGTAAAATCATAAGGGGTACCATCAGCGTTGTATATGTAGAACCAAAAGGGGTACCATCAGCGTTTTATGTGTAAAATCATAAGGGGTACCATCAGCGTTTTATGTGTAGAACCATATTGGGTACCATCAGCGTTTTATGTGTAGAACCCTAAGGGGTACCATCAGCGTTTTATGTGTAGAACTATAGGGGTACCATCAGCGTTTTATGTGTAAAATAATAAGGGGTACCATCAGCATTTTATGTGTAAAACCAATAATGGGTACCATCTGCGTTTTATGTGTAGAACTATAGGGGTACAATCAGCGTTTTTTGTGTAAAACCATAAAGGGTACCATCAGCGTTTTATGTGTAGAACCATAAGGGGTACCATCAGCGTTTTATGTGTAGAACCATATTGGTTACCATCAGCGTTTTATGTGTAGAACCAAAAGGGGTACCATCAGCGTTTTATGTGTAGAACCATATTGGGTACCATCAGCGTTTTATGTGTAGAACCCTAAGGGGTACCATCAGCGTTTTATGTGTAGAACTATAGGGGTACAATCAGCGTTTTTTGTGTAAAACCATAAAAGGTACCATCAGCGTTTTATGTGTAGAACCATAAGGGGTACCATCAGCGTTTTATGTGTAGAACCATATTGGTTACCATCAGCGTTTTATGTGTAGAACCAAAAGGGGTACCATCAGCGTTTTATGTGTAGAACCATATTGGGTACCATCAGCGTTTTATGTGTAGAACCCTAAGGGGTACCATCAGCGTTTTATGTGTAGAACTATAGGGGTACAATCAGCGTTTTTTGTGTAAAACCATAAAGGGTACCATCAGCGTTTTATGTGTAGAACCATAAGGGGTACCATCAGCGTTTTATGTGTAGAACCATAAGGGGTACCGTCAGCGTTTTATGTGTAGAACCATATTGGTTACCATCAGCGTTTTATGTGTAGAACCAAAAGGGGTACCATCAGCGTTTTATGTGTAGAACCATATTGGGTACCATCAGCGTTTTATGTGTAGAACCCTAAGGGGTACCATCAGCGTTTTATGTGTAGAACTATAGGGGTACAATCAGCGTTTTTTGTGTAAAACCATAAAGGGTACCATCAGCGTTTTATGTGTAGAACCATAAGGGGTACCATCAGCGTTTTATGTGTAGAACCATATTGGTTACCATCAGCGTTTTATGTGTAGAACCAAAAGGGGTACCATCAGCGTTTTATGTGTAGAACCATATTGGGTACCATCAGCGTTTTATGTGTAGAACCCTAAGGGGTACCATCAGCGTTTTATATGTAGAACTATAGGGGTACAATCAAAGTTTTTTGTGTAAAACCATAAAGGGTACCATCAGCGTTTTATGTGTAGAACCATAAGGGGTACCATCAGCGTTTTATGTGTAGAACCATATTGGGTACCATCAGCGTTTTATGTGTAGAACCCTAAGGGGTACCATCAGCATTTTTTGTGTAAAACCATAAAGGGTACCATCAGCGTTTTATGTGTAAAATAATAAGGGATACCATCAGAGTTTTATGTGTAAAATCATAAGGGGTACCATCAGCGTTGTATATGTAGAACCAAAAGGGGTACCATCAGCGTTTTATGTGTAAAATCATAAGGGGTACCATCAGCGTTTTATGTGTAGAACCATATTGGGTACCATCAGCGTTTTATGTGTAGAACCCTAAGGGGTACCATCAGCGTTTTATGTGTAGAACTATAGGGGTACCATCAGCGTTTTATGTGTAAAATAATAAGGGGTACCATCAGCATTTTATGTGTAAAACCAAAAATGGGTACCATCTGCGTTTTATGTGTAAAATCATAAGGGGTACCATCAGCGTTTTATGTGTAGAACCAAAAGGGGTACCATCAGCGTTTTATGTGTAAAATCATAAGGGGTACCATCAGCGTTTTATGTGTAGAACCAAAAGGGGTACCATCAGCGTTTTATGTGTAAAATCATAAGGGGTACCATCAGCGTTTTAAGTGTAGAACCCTAAGGGATACCATCAGCGTTTTATGTGTAGAACCATAAGGGGTACCATCAGCGTTTTTTGTGTTAAACCATAAGGGGTACCATCAGCGTTTTATGTGTAGAACCATAAGGGGTACCATCAGCATTTTTTGTGTAAAACCATAAGGGGTACCATCAGCGTTTTATGTGTAAAATCATAAGGGGTACCATCAGCGTTTTATATGTAGAACCATAAGGGGTACCGTCAGCGTTTTATGTGTAGAACCAATAATGGGTACCATCAGCGTTTTATGTATAAAACCATAAGGGGTACCATCAGCGTTTTATGTGTAAAATCATAAGGGGTATCATCAGCGTTTTATGTGTAAAATCATAAGGGGTATCATCAGCGTTTTATGTGTTGAACCATAAGGGGTAGCATCAGCGTTTTTTGTGTAAAATCATAAGGGGTACCATCAGCGTTTTATGTGTCGAACCATAAGGGGTACTGTCAGCGTTTTATGTGTAGAACCAATAATGGGTACCATCAGCGTTTTATGTGTAAAATCATAAGACCCTCGACGCATGTGGCAGGGCATTCAGGCCATCAGTGACTACAAACCCCCCCACTCCACCCCCGCAGCCACTGATGTCAACTTCCTGAACGAGCTAAACCACTTTTATGCTCGCTTTGAAAGAGACAACAGAGAAACTGCCACCAAGCTCAAACCCTCAGCTGACCCACCAATCACACTCTCCTCCACAGATGTCTGCAAGTCACTGAGCCGGATCAGCGCACACAAGGCTGCTGGACCAGACAACATCCCTGGTCGTGTTCTCAGGGCATGTGCGGAGCAGCTCGCTGAGGTTTTTACAGACATTTTCAACCTGTCTCTTGCCCAAGCAGCTGTACCATCATGCTTTAAACGCACCTCCATTGTGCCAGTGCCAAAACACTCTAACCCGAGGTGCCCTAATGACTACCGCCCTGTAGCACTCACACCCATCGTCATGAAGTGCTTTGAGCGGCTGGTCCTGGAACACCTAAAAGACTCTCTACCATCCACATTGGACTCACACCAGTTTGCCTACCGCAGCAATAGGAGCACAGAGGATGCCGTTTCCATGGCACTGCACTCTGTGCTCACTCACCTGGACAATAAGAACACTTACGCACGCATGCTGTTTGTTGACTTCAGCTCAGCATTCAACATTGTCATCCCAACCAAGTTAATAGCCAAACTTGGAGACCTGGGCATCAATACCTCAATGTGTAACTGGATTTTGGACTTCCTAACTCACAGACCCCAGAATGTTCGTTCAGGATTCACCTGCTCCACATCCATCACTCTTAACACTGGTGTACCACAGGGCTGTGTGCTAAGCCCGTTTCTCTGCTCCCTCTTCACCGCCGACTGCAAGCCTGTGTATGGATCTAATTCTATCGTCAAGTTTGCGGACCACATTACGGTGATTGGTCTCATCAGCAACAACGATGAGACTGCCTACAGGGAGGAGATCCAGCACCTGGCCACATGGTGCACCGAAAATAACCTGCTCCTCAACACCACCAAAACGAAGGAGCTCATCGTGGACTTCAGGAAGGAGTCAAGAGGCACACACGACACCATCCACATCAATGGAATGGCTGTTGAGCGTGTCTCCAGTTTCAAGTTCCTGGGGATCCACATCTCGGCGGACATGTCGTGGACGACCAACACCTCCAGCCTAGTCAAGAAGGCTCACCAGCGCCTCTTCTTCCTGAGGACACTGAGGAAGAATCAGCTCTCCTCGGCTATCCTGGTGAACTTCTACCGCTGCGCAATAGAAAGCATCCTGACCAACTGTGTCGCAGTGTGGTATGGGAGCTGCTCTGTTGCGGAGCGCAAGGCACTGCAGCGGGTGGTGAAAACTGCCCAGCGCATCACAGGGACTCCACTGCCTGCCATCGAGCACATCCAGAGGAAACGCTGTCTGCATCGAGCTCGCAGCATCCTCAAGGACTCCTCTCACCCAGCCCACAGACTGTTTTCTCTCCTGCCCTCCGGCAGGCGTTTCAGGATCCACCGGACCAGGACCAGCAGACTAAAGAACAGTTTTTTCCCCAGAGCTGTCTCTTTACTGAACTCAAACCCCCGTTGATCCACTTCCCTCATATACTGATAACTCTCCTACCTCACATCCACCTTCACTTTGTTATTTGCACTACCGACTGTTTATTACAGTAACAACTGTTTACTTATGCATTTTGAACTACCATACCGTAACTGGATTATGCTCATTTGCACTGCCGACTGTTTTTACAGTACCAACTGTTTACATTTGCATTTTGCACCGTACTTCTAACTGTAATATGCAATCACTTCCACTGCACTTTTACACTTTTTTTTTTCTCGGATAGCTTCTGTCCATAATTTATTGCACTGCCTTAATCCACTGCTATATTCCTCATTTTAGCCTAACATATCATTGTATACCTCTAACTGTAAAATTCTGTTTATAGTAATAGCCATCTGTATATTATATTATATTCATAGTACATATCCACCTGTAAATTCTGTTTATAGTAAAAGCCATCTGTATATTATTCACTGTACATATTCACCTGTAAATTCTGTTTATAGTAATAACCATCTCTCTATTTATAGATATATTTATATATACTCAGTACATATCCATGTCCTGCACTTATGCAAACGTTGTATATCCTGCACTTGCTGCTATTGCACTTCTGGTTAGACCTAAACTGCATTTCGTTGCCTTGTACTTGTACTTGTGTAATGACAATAAAGTTGAATCTAATCTAATCTAATCTAATAAGGGGTACCATCAGCGTTTTATGTGTAGAACCATAAGGGGTACCGTCAGCGTTTTATGTGTAGAACCATAAGGGGTACCGTCAGCGTTTTATGTGTAGAACCAATAATGGGTACCATCAGCGTTTTATGTATAAAACCATAAGGGGTACCATCAGCGTTTTATGTGTAAAATCATTAGGGGTATCATCAGCGTTTTATGTGTAGAACCATAAAGGGTAGCATCAGCGTTTTTTGTGTAAAACCATAAGGGGTACCATCAGCGTTTTATGTGTAGAACCAATAATGGGTACAATCAGCGATTATGTGTAAAACCAATAATGGGTACCATCAGCGCTTTATGTGTAAAATCATAAGGGGTACCATCAGCGTTTTATGTGTCGAACCAAAAGGGGTACCATCATCATTTTATGTGTAAAATCATAAGGGGTACCATCAGCGTTATTTGTGTAAAACCAAAAGGGGTACCATCAGCGTTTTATGTGTAGAACCAATAATGGGTACCATCAGCGTTTTATGTGTAAAATCATAAGGGGTACCATCAGCATTTTATGTGTAAAATCATAAGGGGTATCATCACGCGATTTATGTGTAAAATCATAAGGGGTACCATCAGCGTTTTATGTGTTGAACCAAAAGGGGTACCATCAGCGTTTTATGTGTAAAACCAATAATGGGTACCATCATCATTTTATGTGTAAAACCATAAGGGGTACCATCAGCGTTTTATGTGTAGAACCAATAATGGGTACCATCAGCGTTTTATGTGTAAAATCATAAGGGGTACCATCAGCGTTTTATGTGTAAAATCATAAGGGGTACCATCAGCGTTTTATGTGTAAAATCATAAGGGGTACCATCAGCGTTTTATGTGTAAAATCATAAGGGGTATCATCAGCGCTTTATGTGTAGAACCATAAGGGGTACCATCAGCGTTTTTTGTGTAAAACCATAAGGGGTGCCATCAGCGTTTTTTGTGTAAAACCATAAGGGGTACCATCAGCGTTTTTTGTGTAAAACCATAAAGGGTACCATCAGCGTTTTATGTGTAAAATCATAAGGGGTACCATCAGCGTTTTATGTGTAGAACCATAAGGGGTACCATCAGCGTTTTTTGTGTAAAACCATAAGGGGTACCATCAGCGTTTTTTTTTGTAAAACCATAAGGGGTACCATCAGCGTTTTATGTGTAGAACCATAAGGGGTACCATCAGCGTTTTTTGTCTAAAACCATAAGGGGTACCATCAGCGTTTTTTGTGTAAAATCATAAGTGGTACCATCAGCGTTTTATGTGTAGAACCATAAGGGGTACCATCAGCATTTTTTGTGTAAAACCATAAGGGGTACCATCAGCGTTTTATGTGTAAAATCATGAGGGGTACCATCAGCGTTTTATGTGTAGAACCATAAGGGGTACCATCAGCGTTTTATGTGTAGAACCCTAAGGGGTACCGTCAGCGTTTTATGTGTAGAACCAATAATGGGTACCATCAGCGTTTTATGTGTAGAACCATAAGGGGTACCGTCAGCGTTTTATGTGTAGAACCATAAGGGGTACCGTCAGCGTTTTATGTGTAGAACCATAAGGGGTACCGTCAGCGTTTTATGTGTAGAACCAATAATGGGTACCATCAGCGTTTTATGTGTAAAACCATAAGGGGTACCATCAGCGTTTTTTGTGTAAAACCATAAGGGGTACCATCAGCGTTTTATGTGTAAAATCATAAGGGGTACCATCAGCGTTTTATGTGTAAAATCATAAGGGGTACCATCAGCGTTTTATGTGTAGAACCCTAAGGGGTACCATCAGCGTTTTATGTGTAGAACTATAGGGGTACAATCAGCGTTTTTTGTGTAAAACCATAAAGGGTAACATCAGCGTTTTATGTGTAGAACCATAAGGGGTACCATTGGCGTTTTATGTGTAGAACCATATTGGTTACCATCAGCGTTTTATGTGTAGAACCAAAAGGGGTACCATCAGCGTTTTATGTGTAGAACCATATTGGGTACCATCAGCGTTTTATGTGTAGAACCCTAAGGGGTACCATCAGCATTTTTTGTGTAAAACCATAAAGGGTACCATCAGCGTTTTATGTGTAGAACCCTAAGGGGTACCATCAGCGTTTTATGTGTAGAACTATAGGGGTACAATCAAAGTTTTTTGTGTAAAACCATAAAGGGTACCATCAGCGTTTTATGTGTAGAACCATAAGGGGTACCATCAGCGTTTTATGTGTAGAACCATATTGGGTACCATCAGCGTTTTATGTGTAGAACCATAAGGGGTACCATCAGCGTTTTATGTGTAGAACCATATTGGGTACCATCAGCGTTTTATGTGTAGAACCCTAAGGGGTACCATCAGCATTTTTTGTGTAAAACCATAAAGGGTACCATCAGCGTTTTATGTGTAAAATAATAAGGGGTACCATCAGAGTTTTATGTGTAAAACCAATAATGGGTACCATCTGCGTTTTATGTGTAAAATCATAAGGGGTACCATCAGCGTTTTATATGTAGAACCAAAAGGGGTACCATCAGCGTTTTATGTGTAAAATCATAAGGGGTACCATCAGCGTTTTATGTGTAGAACCATATTGGGTACCATCAGCGTTTTATGTGTAGAACCCTAAGGGGTACCATCAGCGTTTTATGTGTAGAACTATAGGGGTACCATCAGCGTTTTATGTGTAAAATAATAAGGGGTACCATCAGCGTTTTATGTGTAAAACCAATAATGGGTACCATCTGCGTTTTATGTGTAAAATCATAAGGGGTACCATCAGCGTTTTATGTGTAGAACCAAAAGGGGTACCATCAGCGTTTTATGTGTAAAATCATAAGGGGTACCATCAGCGTTTTATGTGTAGAACCAAAAGGGGTACCATCAGCGTTTTATGTGTAAAATCATAAGGGTTACCATCAGCGTTTTATGTGTAGAACAAAAAGAGGTACCATCAGCGTTTTATGTGTAAAATCATAAGGGGTACCATCAGCGTTTTAAGTGTAGAACCCTAAGGGATACCATCAGCGTTTTATGTGTAGAACCATAAGGGGTACCATCAGCATTTTTTGTGTAAAACCATAAGGGGTACCATCAGCGTTTTATGTGTAGTACCAATAATGGGTACCATCAGCGTTTTATGTGTAAAACCATAAGGGGTACCATCAGCATTTTATGTTTAAAATCATAAGGGGTACCATAAGCGTTTTATGTGTAGAACCATAAGGGGTACCGTCAGCGTTTTATGTGTAGAACCAATAATTGGTACCATCAGCGTTTTATGTATAAAACCATAAGGGGTACCATCAGCGTTTTATGTGTAAAATCATAAGGGGTATCATCAGCGTTTTATGTGTAGAACCATAAGGGGTAGCATCAGCGTTTTTTGTGTAAAACCATAAGGGGTACCATCAGCGTTTTTTGTGTAAAACCATAAAGGGTGCCATCAGCGTTTTATGTGTAAAATAATAAGGGGTACCATCAGCGTTTTATGTGTAAAATTATAAGTGGTACCATCAGCGTTTTATGTGTAAAACCAATAATGGGTACCATCAGCGTTTTATGTGTAAAATCATAAGGGGTACCATCAGCGTTTTATGTGTTGAACCAAAAGGGGTACCATCAGCGTTTTATGTGTAAAACCAATAATGGGTACCATCATCATTTTATGTGTAAAACCATAAGGGGTACCATCAGCGTTTTATGTGTAGAACCAATAATGGGTACCATCAGCGTTTTATTAGTAAAATCATAAGGGGTACCATCAGCGTTTTATGTGTAAAATCATAAGGGGTACCATCAGCGATTTATGTGTAAAATCATAAGGGGTACCATCAGCGTTTTTTGTGTAAAACCATAAGGGGTGCCATCAGCGTTTTTTGTGTAAAACCATAAGGGGTACCATCAGCGTTTTTTGTGTAAAACCATAAGGGGTACCATCAGCGTTTTATGTGTAGAACCAATAATGGGTACCATCAGCGTTTTATGTGTAAAACCATAAGGGGTACCATCAGCGTTTTATGAGTAAAATCATAAGGGGTACCATCAGCGTTTTATGTGTAGAACCATAAGGGATACCGTCAGCGTTTTATGTGTAAAATCATAAGGGGTATCATCAGCGTTTTATGTGTAGAACCATAAGGGGTACCATCAGCGTTTTTTGTGTAAAACCATAA
>JARQWZ010002467.1:217500-228423 GCA_033150135.1 Gobio occitaniae | reverse complement strand
GATTACCAGTCCACACACACACACACACACACACACACACACACACACACACACATGTTTGTTTTTGTGAAATGTGAGGACATTCCATAGGCGTAATGGTTTTTATACCGTACAAACCGTATTTTCTATCCCCTTACACTGCCCCTGCCCCTAAACCTAACCCTCACAGGAGACTGTGCAGTTCACTTTCTGTGAAAAAAAACTAATTCTGTGTGATTTATAAGCATTTTGAAAAGTGAGGACATGGGAACGTCCTCATATTTCACCCTCTTTTTGTAATAACTATGTCATACCCATGTCATTATACACATTTGTGTCCTGATATTTCACGAAAACATGCCCACACACACACACACACACTCACACACACACACACACTCACACACACACACACACACACACACACACACTCACACTCACACTCACACTCACTCACTCACTCAGTGTTGATGTAGGTCAGTGTTTGTCCTCCCACACACTGTTTCTCTTTAGCGCTGTCGAGCCTGAGGCTGCCGCTTCTCTTCATGACTTTCTCTTTCAGTGTTTCTTTCTCTCTGTCCAACACATTTAAGAGGGCCAGAGAGATGATGTGTTGGGCTCCGGGGCCAGAGAGATGATGTGGTGGGCTCCGGGGCCAGAGAGATGATGTGATGGGCTCCGGGGTCAGAGAGATGATGTGTTGGGCTCCGGGGCCTGAGAGATGATGTGTTGGGCTCCGGGGCCTGAGAGATGATGTGTTGGGCTCCGGGGCCTGAGAGATGATGTGATGGGCTCAGGGGTCAGAGAGATGATGTGATGGGCTCCGGGGCCAGAGAGATGATGTGATGGGCTCCGGGGTCAGAGAGATGATGTGTTGGGCTCCGGGGCCAGAGAGATGATGTGATGGCTCCGGGGCCTGAGAGATGATGTGATGGGCTCAGGGGTCAGAGAGATGATGTGTTGGGCTCCGGGGCCAGAGAGATGATGTGTTGGGCTC
Organism: Gobio occitaniae; assembly: GCA_033150135.1. Lineage (NCBI taxonomy): Eukaryota > Metazoa > Chordata > Actinopteri > Cypriniformes > Gobionidae > Gobio > Gobio occitaniae. Next base: position 227,447 of record JARQWZ010002467.1, on the reverse strand, counting down.
CGGGGCCAGAGAGATGATGTGATGGGCTCCGGGGTCAGAGAGATGATGTGATGGGCTCCGGGGTCAGAGAGATGATGTGATGGGCTCCGGGGTCAGAGAGATGATGTGATGGGCTCCAGGGTCAGAGAGATGATGTGGTGGGCTCCGGGGTCAGAGAGATGATGTGATGGGCTCAGGGGCCAGAGAGATGATGTGTTGGGCTCCGGGGTCAGAGAGATGATGTGTTGGTTTCCGGGGCCAGAGAGATGATGTGATGGGCTCCAGGGTCAGAGAGATGATGTGTTGGGCTCCGGGGCCTGAGAGATGATGTGATGGGCTCCGGGGCCAGAGAGATGATGTGATGGGCTCCAGGGTCAGAGAGATGATGTGTTGGGCTCCGGGGCCTGAGAGATGATGTGATGGGCTCCGGGCCTGAGAGATGATGTGTTGGGCTCCGGGGCCTGAGAGATGATGTGTTGGGCTCCGGGGCCTGAGAGATGATGTGATGGGCTCCGGGGCCAGAGAGAGATGATGTGTTGGGCTCAGGGGTCAGAGAGATGATGTGTTGGGCTCCGGGGCCTGAGAGATGATGTGATGGGCTCCGGGGTCAGAGAGATGATTGTGATGGGCTCCGGGGTCAGAGAGATGATGTGTTGGTTTCCGGGGCCAGAGAGATGATGTGTTGGGCTCCGGGGTCAGAGATAATGTGATGGCTCCGGGGTCAGAGAGATGATGTGATGGGCTCCGGGGTCAGAGAGATGATGTGTTGGTTTCCGGGGCCAGAGAGATGATGTGTTGGGCTCCGGGGTCAGAGATAATGTGATGGCTCCGGGGTCAGAGAGATGATGTGATGGGCTCAGGGGTCAGAGAGATGATGTGTTGGGCTCCGGGGCCAGAGAGATGATGTGTTTGGGTCCGGGGCCAGAGAGATGATGTGATGGGTTCCTGGGCCAGAGAGATGATGTGATGGGCTCCGGGGTCAGAGAGATGATGTGATGGGCTCCGGAGTCAGAGAGATGATGTGATGGGCTCAGGGTTCAGAGAGATGATGTGTTGGGCTCCAGGGTCAGAGAGATGATGTGTTGGGGTCCGGGGCCAGAGAGATGATGTGATGGGCTCCGGGGTCAGAGAGATGATGTGATGGGCTCCGGGGTCAGAGAGATGATGTGTTGGGGTCCGGGGCCAGAGAGATGATGGGATGGGCTCAGGGGTCAGAGAGATGATGTGTTGGGGTCCGGGGCCAGAGAGATGATGTGATGGCTCCGGGGTCAGAGAGATGATGTGTTGGGCTCCGGGGCCAGAGAGATGATGTGTTGGGCTCCGGGGTCAGAGATAATGTGATGGGCTCCGGGGTCAGAGAGATGATGTGATGGGCTCAGGGGTCAGAGAGATGATGTGTTGGGCTCCGGGGCCAGAGAGATGATGTGTTGGGCTCCGGGGTCAGAGATAATGTGATGGGCTCCGGGGTCAGAGAGATGATGTGATGGGCTCAGGGGTCAGAGAGATGATGTGTTGGGGTGCGGGGCCAGAGAGATGATGTGTTGGGCTCCGGGGCCAGAGAGATGATGTATTGGGCTCCAGGGTCAGAGAGATGATGTGTTGGGGTGCGGGGCCAGAGAGATGATGTGTTGGGCTCCGGGGGCCAGAGAGATGATGTGTTGGGGTCCGGGGTCAGAGAGATGATGTGTTGGGGTGCGGGGCCAGAGAGATGATGTGTTGGGCTCCGGGGCCAGAGAGATGATGTGATGGGCTCAGGGGTCAGAGAGATGATGTGTTGGGCTCCGGGGCCAGAGAGATGATGTGTTGGGCTCCGGGGCCAGAGGTGCATTGATTCTCAGCGCCACCGCAGGAACGGCCTCACAGCAGAACTCAGTGTGTCCGCTCATTCTCAGACAGACTGGAATGTTCTCTTAACAAAGAAATAACATTTTAATAACTTAATGGGAATGTTAGAAAAACATTCTTAGAGCATTGTGGCGAGGGGGGCGTGGTTTAGCAAGGTCTGTGATGGGAGAGAGAGTCAGAGGACGAGCGGCACGTAAGTGAATCAGCTGCAAACGATGAACACCTTTGTTTCAGTAATTGGTGTGGAGAGACAGGTTATAAGCAGATGAGGACCGGAGAGAGAGAAGCTGGAGACACACCACGCTGGGACTCAAGCTGGAGCGCTGCAGAGAGGAACTGCTTTAAGAAACCAGAGAAATATTGGAGAAACTGAGTTTTGTTGTGTTTGGTGCGAAGTGCACCTTGGTTTAATACCTGAGTTACTGAGAAATAAACCGTCTCGAGTTCCAGCCATCCGACCCCTTTGTCTTCTTCCTCACACACAAACTTTACTACATTGGTGCCGAAAACCTGGGAGGAAGAAGACCAGAGCCGCCGCCATGCAAGCACCGTCAGCAACGCCATTTGCGAACATCATCCAGACGCTCGTGGGCCTCGGTTCGGGGGATTCCCGGACGGAGCTTCAGGTTCTCATCCAGGGGCGCAGAGCCACTCGAGTTCCCCCCAGCAGAGGTGGACAAAGTACACAACTCCTTTACTCGAGTGAAAGTAAAAGTACTACTGGTCAAATATTACTCCGTTACAAGTGAAAGTTGTTAAAAACAATTTTTACTTAAGTAAAAGTAAAGAAGTACTTGCTTTTAAAAGTACTTAAGTATCAAAAGTAAACTTCCTTTTTTATGTCAATGCATTATTTTATTATTATTGCATTGTTGTATGAATGCATGCTATGCCATGGTGGTTTAAGCCAGTCAGTGATGCTCCATCCGACATGCTAGCATACGACCACCATGAACTAATTTAAATACTTAAAAGTTACAAAGCTTTTTACAAAGCTGCTGTCACTTTAAGGCAGAATGCACAAATCCTACACACTGATACACATCCGATATTCCCCCAACTGTTTACGTTCACTTAAGACATAATCAACTTTGTTTACGTGAATACTTTCCAAAATGAAAATTTGGACATTTTGTGTGTATTGGTTAGCCTGACGTCGTCATACTCAATTCTAGTCAGAATTTGAGTCTGACACTGCTCCGTTGGGCTGGGATGGGGCGTGTTTCAACCGATTATGTGATATACAGACCCAGGAATGCGAATTTTAGCAGGCAGCCCTGCCAAAATAACACATATTTTACCCTCCAAATGCCTTTTTTCCCCGGAGAACCCCACTGGAAAGCTATTGGGCTTGTTTTTTGCTAGTTTTGAGGAATGTTAGCAATTGTGCAGGTTTTGTTGTCAAGACTTGGCAACCCTGTCTGCACGCACGCTAGAATAAGTTAGAAGAAAAAGATGAGTGTAAACGATCTTTGCCGGTGTTGTAAAAAAAAAGGATACACAGAGTACTTACCAACACGATCATCATTTCTGAGAGAAACAGTAAAGGTGAACGCATATACGAACAAGTTCTCCGTTTAGGATTAGAATAAATTCAACCCAATCGCATTTGATGACGTGGATGATTACGTTACTGTTGATCATCTGTCCATCATCGTCTAAAGCCAGCCCTGATGATTTCATTCATCTTCTACAGCTTCTGATTACTCCTCTACCGATCAAGTCCAGACCGAACTGCCCGTGTAAAAATGTTGTGGGCGGGGCTAAGTTCGGCTGGCATCCAGGCTATGTATTGGTCTGTTTAAGTGCGAAAAAACACAAAAGAAAGTTCTATTCAATACTCGTGCTCTGGCATCTGAGAGGCACAAAAAAACAGACTGAACTGAGCTCTTTCATCATGCTTTTTCAGATTTATCCATATGTCTATGTTTCTCTTTCTCCCAGACATTTACATTTTGCAAAAAAAAAAAAAAAAACTTTTAAAGAAGAAAAAAAATCATCCACTGACTTGCAAAGCTGCTACAAAAACGACTTTTGACTTCGAGGACCTTGATAGAAATGTAGTGGAGTAAAAAGTACGATATTTGTCTTTCAAATGTAGTGAAGTTAAAGTAAAAGTTTCCCTAAAAAATAATACTTCAGTAAAGTACAGATACTCAAAAAGTGTACTTAAGTACAGTACTCAAGTAAATGTACTTCGTTACTGTCCACCTCTGACCCCCAGCATCCAGTCCCATTTACCCTCTCTCTCCACGCCAATTCCCTGGTTCACTTCCTGCCAGTGGGGCGGCGGGGGTCGGCCTGTAGGTGGTGTGGGGACCCGGGTCACTTTATAGATAGGTGTCCTGTGATGGAGGTGGGGATGCTGATCCGGGCTGTACCAAATACCAGTGAGTATTCAGGGGGTACCTATCCGGCTTTGGTGGATTCGGGATGAAACCAGAAAAAGCCTGATACAATAGTTGGCATTGGATAATAGCTGCATGGTTAAGGTACAGTGTGTGCACGGGGATGTGGTGAATTATCCGCTGATGACGGTTATAATTCAATTTCGGGGTCAAAACCATAGAGTGGAGGTGGCAGTTAGTCCGCACCTCCGACATCCGCTAATTTTGGGGACAAATTGGCCAGCGTTAGGTAGTCTATTGGGGTATTTATGTGCGGATGTCTCTTGGGACAAAATAAGGCTGCGAGAGAGAGCGGAGAATCTGAGCCGGGACCATCAGGTACTGTTGCAGAGGAACGGAGCGGGGTAGAGAGACTGGACCTCACTGACCGCGATGATTTTCCTCTGGAACAGTCCCAGGATGAGTCGCTCAAAAATGCGTTTGTGCAGGTCCGATCAATTGATGGACAGGTTCTCCACCTTGATCAGCCGCTCTCATATCCTTATTTTGCCATATTAAAAGACAGGTTGTATCGAGTGACCCAAGACACTCAGTCAAAACAAGATACAACCCAGTTGTTAGTTCCGAAAAGCCGTCGGGAAATGCTTTTCCAGGGCGGCTCATTCTAATCCAATGGCCGGTCATTTGGGGCAAGCGGCAACACTAAATCACTTAATGGTCCGGTTCTTTTGGCTGGGCATTTACGAGAACGTGCGCAGATGGTGCGTGTCTTGTCATGAATGTCAGATGGTAAATCTGCCGGCCTTCCCAAAAGCGCCATTGCGCCCTCTACCGCTGATGCAGGTCCCCTTCGAGAGAATTGGCATGGACCTCATCGGACCATTAGAGCGATCAGCACGAGGGCATCGTTTTGCATTGTTCCTGGTGGATTATGCAACACGATACCGCGAAGCAATTCCCCTCCGTAGCATTTCAGCGAAGAGTGTGGCCGAGGCGTTGTTTCGGTTAATCTCCCGAGTGGGGATCCCGAAAGAGATCCACACTGATCAAGGCACGGCGTTTATGTCACGGATGTTCTACCAGAAAGACTCGGGAGAATTAATGCTGTAACAATAAACATTTATTTAGGAGCTCAGCAAGCAATCAAGTTCTTTGGCGTAGGCCCCGTTCATAATTCGCATTCCGAGGGTACAGAATCTGCGTATCCTGCCTGAAGACGAAGGTCCCCCACCCCCGCGAAGTAAGGAAGGGGGCCATCTGGTGGTGGTGGGGTAGATGGAGGAAAAGAACATCCTGAAGTCTTCGGGGTAGAGGGGAGAGCCCATCTGGTGGTGTTGAGGATGATAGGAGGGCCCGACTGATGGTGTAGGGGGGGATGGAGGAAAGGTCCCATCTTGGTGGTGGTGGGGAGGATGGTGGTGCTGAAGCGACAGTATCTGCGAACTCAGACATGAGTAAGTACTCCCTTTTTATGCTACAGTAAAGGATATGATTGGATAGATAGGTAATTAGTGAGTCTTCCTGGCAGAACTTGCGCTAGCTTCATTTACGCGAACTTTACGAGTTATTGGGCATTAAATTGGTCCGCACCACCATCTATCACCCACAGACGGATAGATGGTTGGAACCCTTTTGTTCGTTGTATGTGAGGTCCCGCAAGCCTCCACCAGGTTTTCCCCGTTCGAGCTCCTCTATGGACGTGGTGTTGGACATTCTCAGAGAAGCTTGGGAGGACGGACCTTCGCAAGGCAAAAACGAAATTCAGTATGTCATGGACCTGAGAACAAAACTCCACACATTGGGCCGGCTATCCATGGAGAATTTGTTACAGGCTCAAGACAAACAAAGCCGGCTGTACAATAGGGGAACGGAACTGCGTGAATTTACACCGGGAGATAAAGTTCTTGTATTACTCCCAACTTCTAGCTCAAAATTGCTCGCCAAGTGGCAAGGACCCTTTGTGGTCGCACGGCGAATAGGAAATCTCGATTATGAGGTGATTCGATCGGATAGGAGCGGGACACATCAGATATACCACCTTAACCTCCTTAAAAAATGGAGTGAGGCGGAGTCAGTGATGTTGGCAATGGCAGTGAGCGGGGAGGAGGATCTCGGGCCAGAGGTGAGCTCAAAAGGTACATCCCTCGCTCTGGCTCCAGGGGGAGATCACCTCTCGCCGTAGCAGCTCACTGACATAGCCCAGTTGCAGGAAGTTTTATCGGATGTGTTCTCGCCCGTACCCGGTCGAACGAATCTCATTCAGCACCATATCGAGACGGAGCCTGGGGTGGTAGTCCGCAGTCAGCCTTATAGATTGCCCGAACACAAGAAAAAAGTGGTTCAGGAAGAATTAGAGGCAATGCTAGAGATGGGAGTGATAGAAGAGTCATACAGTGACTGGGCCAGCCCGATAGTTTTAGTTCCTAAAACGGACGGCTCAGTCCGATTCTGTGTGAATTACCGCAAGGTGAACACTGTGTCGAAATTCGACGCATATCAAGGGTTGATGAGTTGCTCGATCGGCTGGGCACGGCTCGTTTTTATTCGACGCTGGATTTAACGAAGGGATATTGGCAGATCCCCTTAATGCCTTTATCTAAAGAGAAAACAGCCTTTACGACGCCGTTTGGATTACACCAATTTGTTACACTTTGGGTTGTTTGGGGCTCCGGCCACGTTTCAGCGTCTCGACAAAATTCTTCGGCCGCATGCTGCATATGCCGCCGCCTACTTGGATGACATCATCCAGGCGCGGATTGGCTAATCAGGAGCACCGGGAAAATTCCCGGTGGGCCGGTCTGTTTTTTTGGCCGCGAGGGCCGTTGTTGTCATGGCACTGGGTTGAAATATGGATGCTGTCCCTAGGCTGCCTGCACTCACAGCAGCCACACTTTTTTATTTATTATTTTACTGCAGTCCAACTCTTTTCTATTTAATATTTTCTCACAGAGTGCAGCCTGCAGGTTAATGATGACGTGTTTATCTTTTGACTCCCTGGCCCCGCCCCCGACACAGCACCTTGCAAGATGCTCAAAATAAAAAAAGTCTGATAAAAATGGATAATAGGAAGCGCAAAGGCGGCGCTGAAAAGGCCAGAATTAAAAAGAAGAAAGCTTTGGAAACTGACGCGGCCAAATGTTCTAAGCTGAGCCGCACATTTTTCCTAAAAAAACAAACAAAAAAAGACGACGAGGCCGGTAAGCTAACGTTAAAGTAGTAAGGAGCAGTGCGAGATGCTAGCGATCGTGCAAAACAACGTTGTCTGCAAACCACGTTCATGTATCAAACTTTTTCTAGTAGCTCTTCAGCAGCTCTAGTCCGGTTTGCTGCTAACAGTGAAGAGCAAGGCCCAGTAACTTTACCAAGCTCCAGTCATGAGCCCAACACACCAGATTGTCATTCAGAATAACTAGTAATAGTAACGAAGAGCCCTACTCAATGACAAATGCCCTGAGATAATTAATGATACCTGATGATTCAGCAATACATTAATGAAACTGACTTGACTTGATTTGAAAGCTCTGTAAAAAGGGGATATTTGTGGTGAGAAATAAATGTAACAAATTTAATTTAGTGTCAGAAAGAGAGCCAGGACCCAGTTGTGAAGAGACTTATGCTCTCACTGTGAAAGACAGGTAAGCTGCTATTGTACCATAGTGTGTGAATAAGCAAACATTATCACTGAAAAAATGCTTTTCTTACTTAGTATCTTACTTGTTTCCAGTTCAAATATATAAATTATTCTTAATTCAAGATACATCTACTAGACAAGTGAAATGGCATAAGAAATTATGTTTTGTTTTCTGGAGAAAAAAAAACACTAAAAAGTATTATTATTTTGCTTAAAACAAGGTAAATCTAAAACAATTATTTTTTAGATAGCAGTGCAATACTTGTTTAATTCTTTAACTAATGTTCTCATATTTGTGAAAAATATTAGAAGTTGTAAAGCTGCTGTTTCCTTGAAAAATAGATGCTACTGTCATTAGAAAGTGCAATACATTTTATTTTAATCTTTATTTTTTATATATAATTAATTTTGTTAGATTTTTCAATGTTTGGATATTTATGAATACTAATTCTTAAAGAAAATAGATTACTGTCCTGTTATTTACTGTTCTAATAAATATTCACTGTGAAGCAAAGCTTAGGCTACTGTTTTTGCACTGAATTGGAAATTATGATATTTTTCAAAAATTCAAAGAATTACAAGGCTGTAGAGAACAGTGCGCCTATTGCAGACTTATATTCTGAGGTTTTAATTACATTATTTTAATATAGTCAGTCGTGAACTAAAGTGGGCCGGTCTAAGGCATGAAACTCCAGGGCTGAAAATGAGTCCCAATCCGGCCCTGACATCATCATCTATAGTAACGATTGGCAGCGGCATATGGAGCACGTGCGCGCGGTCCTGAGGTCGCTGAGGATGGCCGGGGCTGATGGCCAACCCGGAGAAGTGTGCGATTGGGCGCGTGGAGGTCAGGTATCTGGGTTTCCACTTGGGTCATGGGCAGGTGCGTCCTCAAATTGACAAAACAGCAGCAGTTGCAACCTGCCCGAGACCAAAGACTAAAAAGGAGGTGAGGCAGTTCTTGGGGCTAGTGGGATACTATAGGAGGTTTGTTCCTAATTATTCGGACCTCACCAGCCCACTGACTGACCTCACTAAAAAGGAAGCACCAGACCCAGTCCAGTGGTCAGAGCTGTGCCAGCAGGCTTTTCCCCAGGTGAAGGCTGCTCTGTATGGTGGGCCGCTCTCACAGTCACCTGATTTTTCTTTCCCTTTTATGTTTTATTTTATGCCCCCCCGACTGAGCCTGGTTTCTCCCAAGGTTTATTTTTCTCCATTAGGTCTCCTGATGGGGTTTTGGTTTCCTTGCCACTGTTGCCTCTGGCTTGGCGTGCTCAGTTGGGGACACTCAATTTTTCAACTAAACATCGAAATATATCGAATTAATAAACTAAATTAACCATATAAACTAAATTACTGATCTAATTATTGATCTAAAGCCCACACTGTCACTGTCTGATAATTGAAATGAACTGATAACATCAGCGTTTTCTCCAGAATGGCTATACAGCTGAATAAAATTATGCTGCACTATTTTCCTGTTTAATACTGTAAAGCTGCTTTGAAACAATCTACATTGTTAAAAGCGCTAAATAAAAAAAATAAAGTTGACTATGTTGCAGATTGACGCGTCGGACAAGGGGGTGGAGGGTGAAGAGGCCGGTGCTGTACATCAGTCGAAAGCTCTCTAAGAGAGAGACGATGTACAGCACCACTGAAAAGTGTTTGGCAATCCGGATTGGGAACAACAGCAACTCAGCCACGAAGTGAAATCACAGAGCGGGGTCAGCGCATGCTGAGGGTCACAGAAGTGGCCAACTTTCTGCAGAGTCAAGAGCTCCAGACGTCCAAACTCCTGTGGCCTTCAGATGAGCTCAAGAACAGTGTGTAGAGCTTCAGGGAATGGGTTTCCATGGCCGAGCAGGTCATCCAAGCCTTACATCACCAAAGCGTGGGATGCAGTGGGGTAAAGCGCGCCGCCACTGGACTCTACAGCAGTGGAGACGTGTTCTCTGAGTGACCAATCACGCTTCTCTGTCTGACAATCCCATGGGCGAGTCTGGGTTTGGCGGCTGACTTGCCTGACTGCATTGCGCCAAGTGTAAAGTTTGGTGCAGGGGGGATTATGGGGTGGGGTTGTTTTTCAGGGGTTGGCCCCTTAGTTCCAGTGAAAGGAACTCTTAATGCTTCACCAAGATATTTTG